>VUQH01032356.1:0-11262 GCA_015106775.1 Etroplus canarensis | reverse complement strand
AAAACTCAAAACATGTGTACCCCTTCTTAATTGAGTAGTCAAGAATATCCAAATATCTACTTGGTTGATGAGTAGGAACTTCTAATTCTCTAAGTCTACACAATTAGGGCATGATTAGCTTAGATTCGTAAGGAGATTGGCAACGGCCACTCTGCATAGAGTACAGGGAACCTCCAACCACAATAACAGACACACAAACACAAGTACTTATGAGATATTAATAACGTGTATTTGAACAAGTGCTATGACATGGGTTGAACCTTGAACTTATCCCAGATAACAGGGGTATGAGCAACATTTAGATTTCAAATTGTTTTAGTTCCAATACCATCCCTTTTAGTGTCCTTAAGTGCAATATTTTATACTGTCCATTTCAGTTAAAAGCACTTAATATGCACTAGGTCCTTGTTTGTTGTGAATTTAGTTGTAGTTCAGTAACTTGTTAATTTTCTGATGCATCAGTTGTTTATGGGGTATCAGGCCTGACCCAAAAATAAAAAAGTAACAAAGGAAACCCTGAGATCTCATGTAGACAAAACCAAAAAAAATTAGTAAATCCTCTCAGGTTCTACCATCCTCCTGGTACAGGTGGCCAGGGAACGTCCTGGAACAACTACTCTGGTGGCGTCCAGTCCTTGGGTAGCACAGCTCAGTCCTTAGAAGCAGACTCTATCAATAAAAAAACCAGTCTGCACACACCCTTGCAGAGCAATTACTCTATTTGTAAAACAAAATAAATAATCCACCCAAATAAATTATTCTCACAACAGATTTGCGTGTAGGAAAGGGAAAAAAAGAAATCGTATCAGATTTGTTGTCTTCTATTATTCTTACCTTAACAGTTACTGGCCAATAAACAATATATATGTGTCAAAAAATAACCCAGAGCACCATGAATTCACCTGTGGAAAACTACAGGTGTATACTGAACTCACTAGCAGGTTCACAGAGACATCCAGTGGACCACATGGAAGTGCACTGGTTTACAAAACGTGGTGCGCTAGCTAACATTTCACAGGCTAACACAGCTAACAACTCATTAGCAGCATATAACATAACATTATTCACACAAGAAAACATATCCTGACTGGTTTTATGACTAACAATGTACTCCCATTACACCATTTAAGCAACATGTAAAAATAAGCATAAATGTTCAATACACAATTGTACTAACTGACCAGGATATTCTTCATCAACTGTTCACTCTCCTTGGTTTTTACACATCACATGACTGATCTATAACACTTTTGCACCTATGAAAACAAATTCGGTGTTTAAAACCACGTTCCTTGGAGCTGTTTTTGCTCACTCAACTCCAGAAGAATGTCAAAGAAAGTTCTCATCACTCCTGGACAGGAGGTGCCGTGTGTAGCGCTGTGGTGCATGCACGGTACATGGGAAAAACAGCATTTAGTGAACAATGCTACATTCAATGGAAAAAATTAACAATGACCACAAAATAACCCAGGGTTACACTAGGTTGAAGTGCCTAGTATTTAATTTGAATAAACTGTGTCAGAGCCTTTTATAATAAACATCAAAATCCCCCCCATGATCCTCATAAAGTTCTTCACTGCTGCCACCTTTAGCTTGTTATGGGGTCTCTGTTTTAAGTCTGCTTTTGGTCATGAACTGTTCATTTTTCTTTTTATCTATGCTTTTTTTGTTCATTATCTAGATAGAAATTTGCTTTAGTTTTATCAGTTAACTGTATTACAAAACTACCCTGGTTTCTTTGTGGTTTTTTCAAGCTGCTTCCTAGCCTGTGTTTGAGGCTTACCAGAGGTTTGCATTTCATCGTGAATGCCCTGAAGTTATAGTTATGAAGTCTTTTGATTATTGACAAGGCTATGCTTTGTTGATTTTTTTTAAGCCTCATTTACTCTTCTGTAGTGGCAACCTCATGTTGACAGACAACTCTGCCTGAATCTTAACGGTAACTGTCAGCTCTCAGTCACTTCTGATCCATGTGTGAGCTCTTTGCTGCATAAATGATGAAATGACACAAACATTAAGTTGCCTAGTTTTTACCCCTGTTAACCTACAATTAAAGCTGAAACTTTATGATATAGATAAAATTGACTTTTTTCACACCTTTTCTTTCGTGTTTTTAAAATCTTTTTGCTTGTGAGTTTATAACTTGAACAGTTCGAATGATTACAGACTTTTATTTTGTATAACCTTCTTGTACCTGTCACCACCTGAATGACTGTCTTTGAGGCCAGCAAACTATATAACTGGCGATAGTTCATGAACCAAAGCTGCAGGTGCAAATTTCCCAATTCATTGTGAATACATAATTGCTGAAATTCATTATGTTTTAGTCTGATCACTCATAGGAGCATCAAATTAGAAGCAGAATATTCGTGATCACCTATCCTTCAGAATGGCAAGAAGTTACAGTGGCGCTGTTAACACTGAAGTGTTTTCCTGTCTCAGCTCTCTGCAGATTGGTATGAACCCTCTCCATCTGACAATGTACTGTCAAAATACAGTCACTTCACTGATGTGCTTCGTGGATTTACACTTGAGAATTTATCACCTGACTAGCTAGCTTTGCATTATTCATTGAGCAGGGAGAGTGAGACCACAATCTGAATGCAGACAGCGTTGTATTCACACTCTCAGCCATATGACAGCATTGCCTTCACAATGCCCTTGTTAAAACTCTGCTTTGGGTAACAGGAGGCGAAGACAACCCATAGCCTCATTACAGTCCTTGCTGCATTTGTTGAACACTAACGGTGGAGAAAAATGTGAACTGTCATTTTAAAGCCCTTTGCGTGTTGTAAACGAATGGACAAGTCTTGCAGAGTCACTTCGACTTAACACCCGTTGGGTCCTTGAAAACATGTTCCTTTGCAGCAACAAAATCTGAACTATATTGTTTAAAAATACAACCACAATTCCAAAAAGGTTGGGATACTGTATAAAATATACATTACAAATACACATGCAAATCTCATAAACCTATATTTTGTTCACAAAAGAATACAGAAAAGATATCAAATGTTGAAAGTGAGACATTTAATGCAAAATCCTAGCTCATCTTGAATTTCATGGCAGCAACATGTCTCAAAAAAATTGGGACAAGGGCAAGAGAGAGGATGGAAAAGAAAGTGGTAGTAAAAAGAAGCAGCTGGAGGAACATGTTGCAGCGAAATAAGTGTAAGGGCAACAGGCTAGCAATGTGACTGGGTATAAAAGGAGCACCTTGGAGAGGCAGAGTCTCCAAGAAGTAAAGATTTATGAAGGTTCAACAGTCTGCAAGAAACTGCTCCTACAAATTGTGGAGCAAATTCCGAATAATGCTCCTCAACATAAAATTAAAAGACTGAATATCTTTCACCTTCTATGGTTCATAATATCATCAAAAGATTTAGAGAATCTGGAGATATCTCTGTGAGAAAGGGACAAGGCCAAAAACAAATACCAGATGCTGGTGATCTGAAGGGCCCCCAGGCAGTACACCATTGCAAGCAGGCATGATTCTGTCATGGAAATCATTATATGGGCTCAGGAACACTTCCAGAAATCATTTGTCATGCCATCCACAAATGCAGGCTAAAGCTCTATCAGGCAAAGAAGAAGCCAAATATGAACATGATCCAGAAACACTGCAGTCTTCTCTGGCCCAAAACTAATTTAAAATGGATTGATGCAAATTGGAAAACTGTCTCATGCAACAACTATATTGGGTTATGAGAATTGTAAATTATTGCATTGTGTTTTTATTTATATTTTATGGAGTGTCCCAAAGTGGGGTATTGATGAATCTTTTGTGGTCGCTGGAAATGTATGATCTCTTCACATTGCAACAGTTTTCAAAATGATTGCATTTCATTATTTGGCTGCCTGCTGTCACCGTTATTTGTTTTATTTTACTTGCATGTTACAATATAAATTACTTTTGACCTTAGCTTCTTTAAAGTATTCTGGCATACATTGTCATTTGTAGACAAATTACATGGGTTTATGTTAATAAATTATTCCTATAATTGACTTGTGTTTTCTTCAATCACTGTATTTGTGTTACATGGTATGAAAGATTCTTTCTTTACGTTCATTCCTTGTATCTTATTTTGTTTGTCTTTGGGCTCTCCCATCCACCATGATAATTTACTTTTTGATGCCAACAAAATATTCTGTATTAATCCTACCTATGTGTCTCATAAGGTCAGTGGTACTATTTTAACAGATGTGGAAATACAATGTATCCAATAATCTTCATTAACTGCTTGCTGACAAATAGATAATAACCATAACATACACAATTAAAGCTATTAGACAAAGCGATTCATCAAGTTTTATCAGCAGTGACAGCCTGTGTAACGAGTGGCTGGCAGAACTGATCTTGTCTGAATAACTGCCTCGTTATACCTTTCCAATCTTCCCAGGGGATTCAAGGCTTTAGACCTGTATACATCAATGAAGTATCAGCAGTCTAGAGCAGTCTTGTTAAAATATAATTGGCTATTCTTGTAAGCTCTATTCATACATTCGCTTTTACCACTAAAGTACCAACTGCCCTCCCTGAATACCTGACACACTAACCTTTTCACAGTTGTCTCTAAATGGCCACCTTTTGAGAGAACTGAGCAATCACACAAGCAATCTACCTCAGGGCCCAATTTATATTTATATTGTCCCAAACAGATGCCTGTAACCAACAGATCTCATAAGCCATGGTTTAGTTATGAAATGGACAAAACTAGGGGTGCAATTTTGTACTCTTAAAAATAGCTCATATTGAATATGCGGTTATCTAATTGTAACAAACCTCCAACAAACCCATCCGAATGTCTCTCACATTTGTCTTTTCTTTCTAAACTGTAGCTCCTTCCCAAGCATTGTTACCCGTGCAGTCATTGTCAGAGTCCTGTAGATACAATCTCTTTAATTTGTTTTGCCGTATAATACTATGCATCAACAATATTATCATACTAAATGGAGCCAGGGAAGGATAAATTAATCACGTTCTGTATCAGGTCTATATTAGTTGTAAAACTATTGACTACCCTTTTAAGAGCACACAGTTTCAGTCAGGCTAAGAGAAGATCAGCAGATTGTTCTTTTCTATTGTTGGATCATCATGACAGCTGTGGTCCCAGGCTGTTCATAGCAAGTCTGACTGACAGGCTGAGTGCTGTGGAGCTGACAGGCTTAGCAAGTCCATTGGCAGATACAGATGTCACATGCACCACAGGTCCATCTTACAGCTGGGAATGAAGAACAGGGTGGCCATTACCAAAGGGCCAGGAGACACAAAAGGCAGCTTTACAAAGATACCCAGTGACTTGAAAGGCTGAACACATCTATTTTAAGTTCTTAAGTGGGTCATAATTGAATGAAACTTTCAAAGTTTAAGCTGTGGTGTTACTTTATTGATGAAAAGCATATTTCATAGGTTGTATGCTAAACAAGCCCATACTGATTATATACTACACACGTCAAATATCCTCCCACAGGAACCTTTGCAAATACTGGGAATGAATAAACATGGGTCTTATCCAAGAATGGGCTGCCGATTATCTAACATGTAAAAAGAAGTTGCTAAATCTGCCTTAGTTTAGCTGACTCGTGTGACCTAATTAGATGTGACAAAGTTCAGCATCTCTTGGGGATAGGATTAAGAACACATTGTGGAATGCAGACTGTTCGGACAAAATCGATTATGACACTAATCCTTGATGAATAATGAATATGATCATTTACCAGAGACTCTGCCGGGGGAAGTCCATTGTATGATGATAAAATGATGCTTGGAGAGGAAATCTGAAATGGACCATTTACTAATACATAGTGGTAATGATGGAGACCTTCTCTGTGATGATAATGTGCAGCGCCCTAAGGATCCAGCTTAAGACCTTTTCAACCCATGGGTGAAAAGGCCAATTGAGAAAACCCATTTAACTAATACAGTTGAATCTGTGTGAAATACCTGATGCAAAATACTCAGTGACACAGGTAAGTTGCCTGCTCCACTGGGAGGATATAAACTCACTTCCCTCAAGCTGCAGTGCTTAAATAATTTAACACATAAAAGACTACGTGAGGGATGTGTTGACTGAAAATCAATTGGATGTCCACGGTCTCATATGTCTCTTTCGCGGTGTTGGCACCAGCACTTCTTTAAAAAGGTGCAATAGGTTTTCCCTGCAGGGGCTCTACTCAGAAAGTACTTCAGGAATTCAGCACATAGCAACAGCATGTTTCCTTAGAAAATTTAACAGATGGGATCACTGAAGCTATGACTTTCAGTTTTGCCAATTGTTAAAATTTTAACCTTGACTGTGGAAAGCCAGAGGTAACAAAGGTACTATTGCGAATCCTAACCATGAACCATAAGTGAATGTTTCCAACAAAAAATTGACAATGTGAGCCCAGAACTTTTCTGTAATGCTTAGTAATCTTGTAGGAGAGTAATTATGGAAGAGGAATTCATTTGAGAAGAACGCTATTTTGGAACAATCCCTTTAGACACCACAACAGACTCATTATAATCCTAAAAGTCATAGAGGCTTTGCAGTTGGGACACAAAACCCCAAGCAAAACAGACAGAAGTAGCCACCCATTCTTAACTCAGAAACAATGATGAAGCTCAGTTTCTTGATGAAGATAGGTTGTTTTTCCCAAAAGATGACAATATTCTAAATGATACACACAGATTCACTCCTTGTGTCTAGCTTATACCCAGACCCACAGACCTACTTTTAAAGTTAATAGTTAATTAGGTGTACAGGTTGTTATTAATTAATCAAAAGAAATGCAGAGAGAAAATAAGAATAAAAAAATATATAGATCACAAAATGCTTTTGCAATGTATTATAGCTGCTCAAAATTCTGCCACTCCTGTTATCGTTTTCCACCAGAGCAGAATTTGAAGAGGTCAAAACACTTGTAGTATATAGAACAACTTTACTGGTAGTATGTTGTTTTGGCTTGTGACCTTTGTCAGGGTCACATTGCAGACAACATGCAATCATTTGCACAGTCAGCAAGTGGCCAGTGTAATATTAACACATTTGCATATCTAGCCCTTCTAGCAGGATGTCACAGAATAACAGATGGCCCAGGCCATTTCTTTAATTCGAGAAGTTGCTACTGTATAAGATGCTGGAGAGCTCAGTTTTATTTTTCTTTTAGTTTAAGCAAGCGATAGTTTTCATGCTGAAACATCCTGTTGCTGCCCTGTAATATGCTCAAAAATCCATGCTTCAATCAAAGTATATTTAGAACAAGACCAGCATCATTCCCCCATCCAGTCATGTCTGCTGCTGCAGGAGCACTGACAGTGAAAGTCCATTTCTCAGTCTGACGCCAACAACAATAAAATGTTTTGTGTAGTAGCACTAAAAACCCGAAAAGGGGATAATTTCCCCCCCCCCACCGACCTCCTCTAGCCCCCCCTAGCAAATTACACCCAGGGTATCACCATATTTGGTGCAATTCCCAAAGTGTGCCAATTTAAAGTGGGAAAATACATTATTAAAGTGCATCACTATTAAAAAAGTAACTGACAGCTCCTTATTCTGACCCCTCTGGAAAGGATTTAGACCAGCAGGTGTTTGTTTGTTGTGTTGTGCTTGGTTGTTAGACCAAGAATAAGACCTGCTCTTTTCCATATCTTGTAAACATGACATGGAAAAATAACATGGGAATACAGTAGGGTATTTTGTTTGTTTAGTTTTTTTTCCCACCCATCTTTCCCTACACTCAACATGGAAGATTCATGGATACAGCAGCATTTTGCTAGATGACTCAATTTGTAATGGTACCAAGGCTGAATTCTTGATTTATGAACAGTCAGGGATCTACAAGAGGCTATTAACTATAGGGAACGTGGTGGAGTGAGATGTAAATTAAAATCCAAGATTGTCCTATGCAATTTTTATACCCTTGGTAAAGATGGTTTTTGGTATGAGAAGTATTCAAGGTTTATATCGCACATAGATGATTGCAAAGTCATTTTTTGTATAAAAATTTATAGTGTGACCATCATCCAGTGGAGTCACAGTGTATTGATGGTGACAGCATAAATTAAGACAATCATTCATGCAGCACCCGGTATGTAAATGTACACTGTGTGTGTGTGTATGTGTGTGTGTGTGTGTGTGTGTGTGTGTGTGTGTGTGTGTACACTGATTATATAAGTGTGTGACTCAAAGATAATGTGAGGCAGGCTTATGCTGGTGTGGTACTTTGTGCAAGTGTTTATGAAATACATCCAAGCCCAACCTGAGTTAGTTGATTTTGATTCAACTCCACGGCTTTGGACAGAGACATTTCACAGAGCATAATTTTGCTTTGCAAAGCCACCAAAACTCAGCGAGGCATACTTTCAGGGCCCTGGAAGTTCCACAACGTCAAACGCGCTGATCCAAGCATTTCCATCTCAGCAATAGTTGTAGTAATTTAAATGATTTGACAGGTACATCCACTCTCTTGACAGAGGCAAGCTATTACAAAGAGTCTGTGATTCACATATGGGCTGAGTTGAGACTTTACCAGGTACAAAAAGCACACAATCCTTTTCTTTGAGGCTTATTCCGTTGGATATACTAGTTTAACCACAATTTAAATTTGGTGTTTGTGAGGGGAACACACAGAACAACAGATGCTCAAATGAACAGCTGCTTCTTGGTTTTCACCAGCTGCTTAATGAAAATACTATAATGGCCAAAACATTCACATATCACACTGCGTTTGTCAGTTTAAATTTTTAAAGTAATGAGAAAAAATTGTAATTTATGCTAACACCATCATAATGCACTTTTCTGTTACCCCTGACGGCAAGATTTCATCGAGCTCAGAGGTAGAATTGAAACAGGCAGCCGCTTTGTTTTGCAAAGCAGTCATGATCACACTGGGTGTTACTGAAAATTGGTACTTTTCTAAGGAGAAACATAATTTTAAAAAATGCACATTTGCACCAAATTTTCTGATTGTAAACCTCTGGCTTCATTAGTCTCTAACACTAGCAGCTACAATGTAGGGGGTGAGAGCATTGGCCCTTCCACATTCATGCATCAGCAGATATACTTTATGAATGGCAACAATGCACGCCATAAAAGAACACACTATTAGGACAGATTCTAGAATCAGACATTTAGGGGGCTCAGCCCCCAATCAGAATGCTGAGCATACATTGCCTAGCTATTAATGCATTAGGTAAGCTATAATACTTAACAAATTACTTTTAGTAAACCAAACATTAATTATACAAACTTGAAATATGCTATTTGCAAACACTTTCAATGCTTCAGTTGTGCACACATTACAATTTTACTTTTAAAAGCAACCTAGTTAGTTGAATGGTCTGTTGTAGTGTTGAAGAATAATTCAGAATGAATCATCAGGGATTGGAATATAATACATCTTTTTTAGGGTGGACCCTTTAGCTAATGAAACCTGAGGCAAAGATTTAATCATAATGGCCAGAATTTTCCAGAGTAAGTTAAAGATCAATTTGTAGCAAAGCAGATATGAGGAGAAGTGCATACAACATTTTTTCCATCTTATAACCATGTGTGAGCGGTCCAGCAAATCATGAAGCAATAAAAGTAGTGTCATTCAATACATAAATTGGCAAATTAGGTTGCCTTTCCATACACCTGTGCAAAGTGGTAAAAGGTTTGTTTTTACATTTATGTTTTTGAGTTCATACACACCCTCCCTTCATTGTGCAGACTCAACACAGAGCTCAGGTCGGCTATCCCTGAGTGAAGAGTAGATATGCAGTATGCTGCTTCAGTATAGTGGCATTCATTGTGTTCTAGCCAAGTTTGGCGTAAAATCCATCTTTACATTCCATTGCACTGATTAGCTGATGTTTACTTTAGTGTGTAACAGTGTCTGGAAATAATAAAATGCATTATTATTACCACTATTGTTATCTTTAGGGATGCTAAGATGAAATTTAGGGGAGTTTAGGGGAGTGAGAATTCACCAGTGCACACCACTATGAAATCTGCAACCAAATCCGGCATGACCAACCTAAGTGGCTAACTATACACACAGGCAGGTTTCAAGTTATTATCTGAGTAGCAGAGATAAGGCGTGCACTCTGTGTGTGTCTGTGTGAGAGAAGGATGGCTTATTAGATGGTCCAAACCTCTAACCCACAATGTGAACATATTGCCAAGCAGCCCAAGCTGTTTTCTCATGTCAATTAGCATTCACCCAAACCACAGCTAGGGCTATTTAAGGTTTTGAAACAACAGGATTAGTGATAGCCACCCATTGCTTCAGACAAAAGCTAAGCAATGGTCTTATCTCAGCTGAAAATAATGCTTGTAATGTATTAGTGACAAGGACAGATTAATGCCTTTTTGGGTCCTCCTTACAGAGCTCTTCTCCCACTGGCTCCCACATAACTGTAACACAGTTAAGGGTAGAGGATCAAATACAGAACAGAAAAAGTCTGCAAAAAGGTCTATAAATTTTTGAACAGTGACACAATTTTTCCAATTTTGCCTCTGTACACCACCACAGGGAATAATAAATCAAACAATCAAGATGTAACTGAAGTGCAGCCTTTCAGTTTTAATTCAAAGAGTTTAACAAATGCACTGCATTAACTGTTTAGGAATTACGGCTATTTTTACACACAGTCTCAAATTTTTAGAGGATAATAAGTAATTGGACAAACTGAACAAATTCAGAATTCATCCTACTACTTCAGCCGTCACATCATCAATAAACACTAATGATTCAGATTGAAATGGCATCCAAGATGGCGGTGCGGCGCGGCGATAGCACCCAGCGGCCACTTCAGGAGCCACAAATGGTGCTTATATCCCTATATCCTTGTAATTATACCATTATATCGGTATAATTATCCTTGTCTAGCGCCCAACTCTCAAATGCACGGACATCAGAGACAGCGGTGTCCATGTTTACAACCGCCAGACCATACTTCAGCTAAGAGACCATGCGGTCGCTTACCTCCACGACGATGTTCTCTCCAAACTTCGTGACCTCGGCCTGCTACGTGGACCAGACCTTCAGTCCTCAGCGTTGCCTGACGCCGGTGGCCAGGAAAGACGTCATCGCAAGCGATGCTTGAGGAAGCGAAAGCGCGGAAAGCGGGCGGGTGTCCGTGCTAGGCTAAGATCAAACCCTACCCGGCCAGCGCTACCCTCCATCATCTTGTCCAACGTCTGCTCCCTGGACAATAAGCTGGACTACATCCGACTCCAGCGAACTTCACGGCGTGAGTACAGAGACTGCTGTGTCCTTGTTTTCACGGAAACATGG
>VUQH01032352.1:32999-47937 GCA_015106775.1 Etroplus canarensis | reverse complement strand
ATTATCTAGCATAGAATAAAAAATGCCCTCTCTGTAACCTGGGTGTTTTGCCTATTTTATGTGAAAATCTATATATTACTGCGATACAGATGAGCAGAAAAATATCTACACAGTTTTTGGTATATTAACTGTGGCATTTTAAATACCATGTTTAACTTTGATACTAGTAGATCAACAGCTCAAAGTTTATTGTTATGTTGTTAGGCTTTTAATTCACATTCCTACCATAAAAGTACACAAAGTGATTATAAAGAACAACCCAACACTATAACCCACATCTAAGTGAAAAGTTAATACACACAATAATAGCCTCCCTTAGTGCCCTGCAGCCAGTCAGAAAAGGTGCAACTAGGTAAAACTCTAAGACAGATTTAACGGAAGTAACAATGACAAAATATGTTAGCAATGATCTGTTCATACATGAAAGTGTTAGCATGACCAAAGGGGAGAGAGAGGAAAAGCAAAAGAGAAAGAGTCACAATACAGCTTACCTCTGATGATTTTCAGTGGCAGACTCTGGAAGAGTGCTTCAGGCTGCCACCTAGATGCTAGAATAGTTCTTATGCATTCCTTGCTGCTTTTTCTACTGGCTTGGCAAAAACTAAAAAATAAGTTTCCTTTATTTTTGGTTGGTTTGGGTGGGCAAGATGACTTATTTGGGTGGGCTGAGCCCACCCCTGCCATAGCTAGAGCTGTGTTACACAAGACAGTGTACATTGGTAAATCAATTTTGAACTCTATCAAATTGCATAGACTTCACTGTAGTGATGGATTTCAGGACAGGACTCATATATCAATATCATTCTAAACATGGCTTGGACAGGATGACTGTCTCTACATTGACATGACAGACTACGTATCTATTTTTCACTCAGGGATAACCTACCTTATGCCCTGTGCAGAGTCTGCACATTAAAGGGAGGTTTTGCATGAACTCAAAAACTTAAAGCAAATCTCTTACCAGTTTGCTTCTTGAACAGGTGCATGGAAAAGCAGCCTGATTTACCGGTGTCTGTATTGAACGATGCTATAGGTGGACTGCCCCCATGTGGTTAAGAGACTAAAACAATGTTGTGCACATTTCTCCTTATACAAATTGATCTCTAACTTACTTTGGAAAATTATGGCCATCATGATTGAGTCTTTCTCTCAGATTTCATTAATTCAAGGGCCCATTCGGAAACAGGTGTATTATTCCGACATCCGGGATTACACAATATGAAGTATTCTTCCACATTACAATAGACCATCCACCCACCGACACACACACACACACACACACACATACACGATCGTGTTTGATCAATCGCCCCCGCTTTACAGTTTAGTAATGAGATTTAAGACCATTCCATTCGGTAGGTGGTACATTTATGATGCTCTAATTAACTGTATAGAGCCTGTACGTATGTCTGTGTCTGTTTGCGGTTTTCAGCTTGTTCAGATGGCTTGTGTTGTGTAAATAATGCTGAAGATAACCGAGTTGATGTCTTGTGTCCGCAAATTTTTGCCATGTTGTATTCAGTTTGAGCTGTTGTTTGACCTTAATGTTGTGAGACTGAGTTTTTAGTATGTTTGTTTTCTGGGCTTGTTTTAATATTTTCCAGTTTTTCGTGATCTCCTTGCTGTGATATTATAAAGGACACAGCTCTTCGACAACTCCTGCGCTCTGCCGTTGTTTATGAGGGCTTCTAAGTAAAAAAAGAAACATCCTGTGATGCAGCCTTCTGCTGGAGCTCTGACCCATATTTCATATGGATACGCGTTTGTTTCCGGCAGCCTTCAAAACACATTTATCTTCAGCACAGTCTGTGGGGATGCATGAATAAGGCCTGTTAGAGCGGAGCTCCTCCGAACACGAACAAAACGCTCGCCTCAATCTTTGTCTTTTTTGTCTCCTGTAATTTACCTCTGTGAAGGATATGACGGATATGTTCCACATAAATGCTCATTTGTCTGCATTAAAATATGAATTTTAAAAATAAAAGGATTCAAAAGAAGTATCTGAACACACGCGTGTAGTGAGCGGAAAATAGATCGTGCCCGCACAAGATAAAAGGAGTGATCGGTGTTTTATTTTTTTTGTTCAAACTATATAATTACCAACTTTATTTTTTATTGTCGTATTTAAAATATTTCACAATGATATCAAATCTGACAGCGTGACAGAGGCCCGACACACACCGCGGCCTGCAGCTCACATTCATTCATTACCCCGAGGGATAGGTCATTTCTTTATTTACTAAGAAAGAATGTGAAAGCATAGCAACACGTAATAATAATAATAATAATAATAATAATAATAATAATAATAATAATGTGATTGTGATTGGGTTTAGGGAGCCATGATCATTTGGGTTATTGCTGCTGAAAATGTATCAGTAATCATAAAAAGGATTAAGAAGTCTCGGCTGCTCTCCTCAGATACAGCGCAGAGGATCGTTGCAGGCTGACAGTGATAAATGAGCTCGTCTCTGTATTATTTATTTATTAGGTCATGTGTACTTTCTCTATTTATTTTCTCCTGCGCTGCACATAACAAACACAACATAAAAATCTAACGTCGCAAATGGTTTATCGATAATTAAGGATTTGAGGTTTTTGCCTGTGTTTTTGAGGACGTTTTAAAATCCTGTCTCTCACACACTTTACAAACCACTGAGAACAACATTTAGTAAAAGCTGTCGGCGCTGCAGCAGCTTCCGACTTGCCTGTGATTTCTTGGATTTCGCGGATGCTCATCCATCATCCCTGCCACCATCAGTCGAATAAGGCCAGACAACTGCAATCCAGTCTCATATCGAACCAGAGGGAGCTACGTGACTTGCTCCACCAACGACTGTCGTGGCTTCAGCTCCCTTTTGCCTTGCGGATTTTTAAAGTGAAGCCCTAAAGAAGTAGGGGAAAAAAGTCGGCCCCATGCTTTATTTTGCTTTCCTCAGTAAAATCTTTATTTCGATTTAGGTGCAGATTAATTTTCTGTGATTTGGTGCTAGAAAATTTTTTAAAACACTGCCAAAAAATGGAACTGAGTCCATCATCAGCTCAGCCAGACCTTTCATTCCAAAGTATGCGAGAAAAAAATGAGAGGCAAAACAGAAGAAAGAGATGCAGAAACAAACAGACATTTTTCTTACAAAATCTTGCTTTTAGCGTGGCTACAAAAACGTGTCAGTGGTAAAAGTTTAGGCTAACTTCTAGAGATCACAAGCGCAAACATGGACAGAAACAGCCAAATAAAGAGCACAAATCTCTACAGCACAACCAGTACAAACCCTCAGTGAGTCTTCATCTTTTTTTTAGAAACATATTCCACAGTGATATTTTTGTCCCATCAAGGAGTGTGTATGGTTTTCTTTATACAGTTTGATTTGAAAAGGTGGGCATAAGGTGGGGGAACGCTCTACTTAAAAAACAGAAAAAAAGAGATCTGCCTTTGTAGAAAAATAAATAAATAATTTAAAAGGAAATGGAGGAGATGTTTAGGTCTTCTTCTCTTCACTGTAAAGTCCTTGCTCTTCTTGTTTCCTGTGCAGCCGCAAAGCTCCTCAGCTCACATGGAAAATCTGTGGGCTGCTTGTGGGCTGAGCTGAGGCGTTTCTGTGGTGATTCTCCATGGACCCACACAGGAGGTGAGAGTGGTGCGGTCAGGTAGGTGTTCAGTCAGGTAAGTGTGACTTGGCGGCTGAGCTGCACACAGCCAGAAGGAAGGAGATCCCTGAGCCAACCATGGAGGCCTAGGCACAAAGAGAAGCAAGTGAGCACACAAGTCCATACTTGGTCCGTCACTGAGCTGGCCCTCAATCAACAGAATCTTTAGCTAATTTTTCACCCAAAGAGGCTAATTTCCCATTTTCTTTAAAATGTAGTGGATACAAGTAGATCTAAGGCCACCAAGCAATCTTACACATTTCAGAACTATCTAAATGTTACTACTACTACTACTAATAATAATAACAATAATAATAATAATATGTCTTTATTTTTTGTACTAATCAAACTAATTGTATTATATACATTTTTTATTCACTGAGTTTTCATTTTATTTAATTTTCTTTCTATTAAAATGAGCTCCTTTGTTTGTGCTATATTAAGCTATTTTGTCATATTGTATCTTATTTAACTATTCTGTGTTACTGAAGCTACTTTGTCATAGGTTTTAAAAGTCTGACTGTTGTGACACAATTACCTTTTGGGGTCAACAAAATATATCTTGTCCTACCTAATGTTAAAAATCTCAACTTCGCAATCAACATTCTACTCCAATATATGGTAAATTGACTGGCACTTATATGGTGCTTTTCCAATCTACATGAGCACTTGAAGCGCTTTATGCTTCAAGTCTTATTCACACACATAAAATGTGTGTTAGAAAGCCTTAAGGGCTTTCTGGTTATCACACACACCAACACTCTGATGGACACAGGGACACTTCAGCATGTGGACTGGAGGAACCAGGGATCGACCCACTGACTTCACAATTAGTAGACAACCTGCTCTACCTCATGAGCCGCAGCTATTTCATCCATTTTCTGATGAACAGCATGAGATGCATTTGAAAGTGAAAAACCTGGACTATTATGTGGATTCTTTTTCTCATGTTTTTGAGAATTCCAAAAATGAATTTTCATTCTCTGATTTAATCTTCTCTATATATTTTTTGCTTTAATTGACTCTAACTGTCACCTGAGACATTTTAAATTAAATCCATGATTTCTAAATTTATCTCAGCAGATTTTTCTCCTGTTGTGGCTAATCATAAAACAAATCTTGGTCTTATTCCCATTAGATTTTGAAATTGTGTGTACAGCTGAGATGTGCAGTATATAATAGAGCATATGGTAGGGCAATCTGTATAGTGCACCAGAGAGGAGAATAAAATTGTGTGGATTAGGTCATGTAGGTATTCTATAATGGCTAAATGTTATGGTTCAGGCTTTATTGTGCATGGAAAACCCTCATATTACTCCAAACATGGTCCTCTTTCTTCGTGCAGTCAGGAAAGAGATTTACTGCCACCATCAGCATACGCACTCACCATAGATCAAATTAGGGGAGGCAAAAACACCCAGCTTTACTGTGTAATTACTGTAACTAGTCAATGATCATTCAATGAGAAATAATTAGCTTAAATACCTTCCAAAAATAGATAGGCAGCACTGATTCAGGTTGAAAGCCCGATGTCTCTATATACATGTATTTTTAAAAGAAGCATCACTATCTGAATTGTGCTCCATTAAGAGAGCTGCTGAAATTTTCAGATGGGGAAAAAAGGTCTGTACTGGCAAGAATTTGCCATACTGAAAAAAATGAGCAAATGCAGCTCCTATTTACATATAAAGAGCTCTATTAATCAAGGTAAGTGTCATTACAGCGTGGCTCATTGAGCAGTGGAGAGTGGGTGTTAAATAAAATTCTCTGTGCTTGGGTGCCTCCGGCAGGCGATATGTCTTGATTTGAGAACTGTCAGCAGAGGTGGGGAGCTGATAGAGGCTGGAGGGGGAGAGAGAGGAGGGGGGAGTATTACCCTGATTCTTAATCAGATTGCAATGGGAGATGAGAGAAAAAAAAAGTGTGTGTGGGGTGGGGGAATAGATTGAAAATAAATGTGAATGTGCTTCCCATACAATGTTTCATGAGAAAAGACAGCTTTTTTACAGTAGAAGACAATGTTTAGTTTCCCATCACCACTTCAACCCCTCCAAGAAATACATTTCTAATCTACACCGATTGAAAAAAATGATGTCTAAAAATACTATCCCAGTAAACCTAAAAGAAATCAGTCTGACACTGCACCATTCCTGAAAACTCTACACACAATGCACAAACTGAATCCCTGTTTGTGATATTTTCATGAAACCTTACAGAAGACATTCCCCATTTTTTTAATTTCAATTTAAAAGGTATTTGTAAAGAAAAGACAGCAAATGTCCAATCTTGTCCTATCACACAATGGTAACCTTCCTTCAAAAAATTCCATATCTGTACTGAGTCCAGAAGTTCACATTGAGACAAGCAACAATTTAAGAGAATCTGACAGTAACTTTCTGAGTACTCCTGCTAACATAAGGATAAACAAACATACCAATCCTATAAGCTTCTTTCAAAGGCCTTAGCAGGAAAAATTTCCTGCTAAGGTCCAATCGACACACACTCACAAGTTACGTTGCTTTGGAATATTTTTCTTCTATTAAAATGAAATAATCCTTCCTGTGTCTATGTTAGAGTGCTTAAGAATGGAAAGGGTAGAGTGGCAAAATGAGCAAGAGGAGACGAGAAGTGAGTGGGAGAATGGTAAAATTGCTTCTCTGATATAAATGAAAAGTGACAAAGACTTCACTCCTTACTTCACCCTGTTGTTCAGGCTAGCCTCAGTGGAGTGAATTTACATGTAGTGCCACTGCCCATCCATCCCCATATTCATACCCATGCTACCCATTGGCCCTGCAATGAAAAGTAAATGCACTGTTAAAAACCAACAACATGAAAGTGAACATTGCAGCACTTCATAGTGTCACAGAAACCAAACTTCTTTACACAAAAGTCTCTCTTGCAGCTACAGTTCTAATTCTAACAGAATATATACTTCTATCACAAAAGATAGACTTAGAGTCAAACAAATACATTGTATCTTTAAATTAAGAGTTCAACAAAAAGACTGGAACACAATGGTTACATCAAAACTGGAAATCACTGATATAAAAATTGGCTTTTTTGGGCATAATATAAAAGAGTAACTTTTAACATTGTTCTTGCAACTGAAATGGACTGGACTGGAATTTATACAGGACTTTTCTAGTCTTACTGAGAACTCAAAGGACTTTACATAAAATGCATGTTCTTTTTTAAAGGTGCACACACAGTCCTTTGGTTTATGCACTGAAATGGTTTATCATGCATCCGCATATGGTCAATTTAGAATAACCAAATGACCTAATTTAACTCCAGACTTCAAACAAGAACCTTCTTGCTGTGAGCGCCACCATGACTGTGAAACAGAAGTTTAGAGTGTGGAAGAAAATAATCTTTTAGGTCTTTCTGAGTTACACATCAACCTTACTTGAGTAAAAACATACAACTTGATTGCAAATATATTTATTTGTTTAATGTATAGTTTAAATAAAGTGTGTTACCGTGAATTTTAAAAACTGTACCTTATTTGTGGCTCTTCTTTGACCTTTGGTTCTTTTTGTACTTTCTGAAAGACTGTTGAACCTATAAGCAATCCACTGACACTGATTATATAAACATGCTGTGGAGCGGTTGCTGATACTTCAGTCTACAACTTTATGTATAAAACTCTTCAGCTTCATAATATTTTACTCTTTTCTTGCTTTTGTATTGTGTTAAATGTTACTTATTTGCCAATGTTCAGTGGAAATTTAGTGTGTGCATTTTTAAAGATTGTGACTCTGTTAAATAAAAATGTAAATGTTACTCTTACTCTGCGGCAGAACGCAAGCTCACCAGGCCAACCCACTGACTCTAACTTTCTGACTTTCTAGACTTTCTACTAAAAAAAACAGCAATACAGAGACTCTGCTTTGTCCTAACATGTGCCGAGTGTAACCACAGCCTCTGCCAGAGAAGTCTTTATTTACCGCTCCTCATCAAGTACAGCCTCTGTAAGAAAGTATAGACTAGAAAGTTTCTATACTATAAAAAATAAACTTCCTGCACTTGCAATGATCACCACCACGGAAATGTAATCAGGAGTTTCAAACACACCCTCATTTCATTGGGGTGAAAACATCTGAACAAAAAATAAATAAATAAATAAAAATAAAGAAGTAAAGTAGCATGGTGGTGCACTGGCCTCAGGGCAATGAGGTTCTGAGTTCAAACTTCCTGAGGGTCTTCTGTGTAGTGTTTTCATGTTCTGCCTGTGTTAAGTTTCCTTCAGCTCAAAGCTCAAAGACATGCATGTTTGGTAAATTGGCTATCCTAAATTGGCCATAGGTGTGGATGCAAGTTATACAAACTGTTTATGTTCATAAAACAAAGTGCTGCATGAATACATGCAGAAAAAGGTCAATGTGAATTATAATATAAAATGCTTTGAGTAAGATAGAAAAGTGTTTTATCAATGCATGAACTTTTCTGTAGAAAACTTCCCCAAAACTTACAAACTCAGGTGAGGACAAGACAAAGCCAGCTGCACAGATTTTGCCCTTTTTAATTAAATATTTGAAGCTTCCTTACCTCCAGGTCGAAGACCCATGTGTTGTTGCCCATCAAGAACAAAACCTCCCATTGGCTGGCCATCTGGACTGTAAGCTGTACCCTGACTTACTGTGAGAGACGATGAGAAATAGGACAGTCAGACTGAGGAACATGCTTTCTCAAGTCATTCTGCTTCATTCATTCAGTACAGCTCAACTTGAGCTTAGCTTTTGACCAATATACAGAAGTGAAGGAACTAGTAAAGTGAATACTGAATGTGATGCATCTTCACCTGCTCTGTTTGACTGATCAATCATAGGCTGGACTATTCTCCTCCTTGCATTAATAAACCTGGAAAACAAAGATTAGCAACAATAAAACAATGATAAAAATTATATTTTTTGTTTCCTTCTCTTGACTCTAGCAAACAGATTATTTCTTCTTCTTCCTCTTCTTCTTCTTCTACTACGGTACTTCTTCGTCCAGCTGGTCCTGTTAGGGGTCGCCTCCATCTCACCCTATCCTCCTTTAAATCATATATCTGTTTACCCTAGCAAACAGATATATGATTTTAAAAATATTCAAGGAACTCTTTGGTGCTTTTCTGTGCCTTTTTTGGTAGTCAAACTATAGGAAAACAAGCAACTGACATTTACATAAGAAGAACATAATAGTCCGAAGTCTTGGCAAAGTTGCGATTTTGACTTTTGTTGTAGAAAGGGTATACAGACCTATGTTTTGATAATTTTAAGCAGGAGTTAAATGCATTATCAGTAAAAACAGATACTGAAAAATGGTGAAAAAAGAAAAAGGGTTGCTCTTCAGATGCCCCTAACTTGTCTACTTGTAATTATTTAACAAGGTGAAGTGTGCTCCATTTGATATCTAAAAATATCCAGCCCTGAAGAAGACTGCCATTGTAATCTGGCACTTTTTGAAAAACTGGAACCCCACTGTGTGTCTCCAGGGGTCTGACTAATAACACAGTTGACATAATCTGGGTCATTACTAGTAAATCACATAGCTTAAAAATGTATTGATTTGGGTTGAACTCTGTAGCCTGAGGCTATGAACTGCTTTAGCAATGTTTTGCCACTGATGTATCCATCAAACGGTTTGGTGAGTCTGCATACTTTGATATCTGTATTGGACAAGCCTGTGATTTGCTTTACTCACATATCAAAGGTGGGTGTCTATGTAATTGGGCTTGCTGGAAACCTGATATCCTTAGCAAACTTTTTGGTGGCTTTAGAAGAAGATTAGCACAAGGAAGCAATGCCATTTCAACTAATCCAAACTTGTTGCCTATCCCAGCCAACACTGGGTAAGAGGTGAAGTGCACCCTGGACGGGCCAAAGTCCATCACCACCGCAATCGGCAAATCAACCTAACATGCGTGTCTTTGCCCTGTGGGAGGAAAACCACACAGAAACAAGTAGAACATGCAGTCCTGACACAGAAAAGTCATAGTCACCTAGAACATTCAAAAACAGCACCATCTTGCTCCACTCTTAACATAAATGGCCCTAAATTGCATATCTTTACCTATAATGAGCAAACAGGAGCATTTTAAGGAATTTCAGATTTCAGACTCAGTATATTTCATTAATCCCAAGGGAGGAAATTGCATTTAAGCATTTTCAACATGTGGAAGACCGAGTGTGTTCCAAAGTCAAGTGAGATTTGTGTATATAATGCATTTTACAGAGCACACGCCGCAATCACAGAAACAGATATAAGAGCAGTCGGATGTTATGTAAAAATGCAGATGCGCTCATTTGCCTTTAGACTGACTTACCAGTTGTTCACTTGAAGGATGGTGAGACCTGTGTCCTGTGCTAGCTGCTTTTTCTGTTCCTCTGATGGATATGGGTGCTGTGAGCAACAAAAAGATCCAAAATAAATAAGGAGAAATTAATTTGCCAAAAAGATTTTTTCATGATAATGGGCAGATAGAGCCAATTTGACCTTAAGTGAAGGCTTTCGTACTTCAAGGAAAAACTCCTGGTCAGACACTGTAATCACACTCTGTGCCAGTTTTTCTCATATAGAGGAAGTTCTAGAGATTAGGGCACAAATCAGCTTTGGAGAAACATAGCCTGGTCATGGTTTGGCACCCCAAACACTTCAGATTAAAAGCGTGTCGCACTATGTGACAGCATTTGACATTATTTGACATTGCTTGACAAACGATCAGGTGGGATATAAAGAAGCACAATGGTAGCTTTTGTTTGGAGCCCAATAAGGCCAGGCCACTCCCCAACTCTCCCTGCCTTGCTTCATCCCCCTGTCCTCTGGCCCCAGTCCCTTCACAATCTCTGTATCTTTTAGTGTGTGTGAGACTCTGGGAGGAGGGTGGCAGATGGCAGACAGAGGTGACCTGTGTACTGAGAGCAGGGTCACAGGCCAGTCTCCATTTTGTTGCTGTCAGGCCAACAGCCACCTCCTGTGGTCATCAGTGAAGGATGAGCTTCCAAGCACTTCATTTTTAAATGGCCTTTCAAGCAAAGTCAGTGCAAATCCTAATGCAAACACACACGCTCACATGCATACATGCAGACATTCAGAAAAGCACATTTGTACTCACACAAGCTCAAACACAGGCATATAAGTACAAATACACAGATAAAACCATATGTACAGTATGCAGCAGGAATTTTTACACTCAAACACACACACTAAGGAAGGAGCAGAGAGAGAGAGTGAGAGACAGAGTGAGTAAGAGAATGAGAGAGAAAGAAAGAGATGTAAGCAGAAAAACAGTAAGTAAGTACTCTCACCATAAGAATAGTGAAATCAGGTGCAAAAGAGTGCATACTCAGACACTTACAGTGTAACACATAGTATGTGTACTGAGGGTGCTTGTACTAGCTCAGAGGCTGACAGAAGAGTGACTGATTACTCAAAGCTACAAATCAAAGTTAGAAGATGCAGAAGAAAAAAAAGAAAAAAATCTCTACTGTCCTCTATTCCCCATGCAGCTTCTATTTTACACATTTTGCACATACTTTGACGGGAGTAACATTATGTACACCAGATAGTACTGTTTTACTGGTACTGTTCACAGTTTTTTCAATACAGTTTTATATAAAAATCATGAATTTAATTAAAATTGTTACAACTTACTGTATTCCAACACTACAACATTCACAATATCAAATTCACTGTACTCTGAACATTATCAATCTGTACTAATCAAGTTGTAAATCCACATTCACTATCTTGAATAGGCCTGCTAGATTTTCCAGAATTCTCCAGGCTCCTCAGAAATGTCATCAGCTGCTCTATGGACTAATAATGTCAGAACATTGTTTAATGTTACATGTACATGACTGACATTTGAAGAAAGTAAAAGGGAGCTTCCTAAAGCTTTAAATACAATCAACACCAATGATGAGGTGGTCATATCACTCTTGAAATACTATATGAGGAAAGCAGGAGTCCAAAACACAGTGTAAGGTGAAGTAATCATTTTGTGACCAGGATGTTAAGTCCAATGTTCACAAGAGCAGCAGTCCTCTGTTCTTTGTCTTGCAATTAATAGGTTGTTGATCTTTCTGCAACTGTCCTAAGTTGATCCAAACCACCACTGTACAATATCCAGCAGTTTTTCTGTGCTGCTAGCAGTTATTATTATAGAGTATGTACTTTTTTCCTTGAAAACTGTTCCAAAACCAGGGCAGTTCCTGCAGGCCTACTACACATAACAATGTAGGCTATATACAGTATACCTGCTAAATACTGTGATGGAAAATGGGGGAATGTACAAATAGCAAAAGTCTAATAACCTGGACAGTGATGAGTACTGATGTGAAATATAGTGAAGATAATTTATGTTCATGTGCAGATCACTTCAGAGAAACTTCTATAAGAGAACAAGTTCAGCTGCTGTAGCTGTGGAAAGCATAGAAAAGAGCAGGCGTGTGAATGTGTGCATGATAGTTAAATGCGCTTAAAGGCACAGAATAAAGTGCTGTAAACAGGTCATTAAATCTAAAATTAGAAAGCAATTGATTTCATTTGACTCTTACATGATACTTGTGACCTTCAGCAGATTTCAGGTTTGCTCTTCAAAGTCAAACTTGGATGTCAATCTTTAAATGTAAAGAGATGCAGGATTATATGAAAGCCAACAAATACCACTGGGCTAATGAGCAGATAATGAAAAATCTAATTAATCTAAACTTTTCACTGCTGCTTTCTATATAACTCTCTTGGAAGAGGAACTTTTAAGAGTCTTCAGAATGGATGACAAAAGCAGGAGGGTACAGCTACTGATGGACAGAAACACCACTGCCCCCACAGTCTTCCACCCACGGGCCTCACACTGCAATGTCTGACAAAACATAATCCCACTCCTTTCACACCCTCAACGACTGATGAATGCTTGATCGCTTGGGTGTTGCAATAGGTCTTTGAGAGGCCAGTGTCCTCTTGCACACTTTTTATAGGCACATCCTGTCACAGCAAACACTTATGCTTAACAAATTAGGCCTGAAAGGGGATGGGAACAGAGAGGGGATAATTCAATTATCCTCTTTTTTTATCTGGAAAATCTAAAGGTAGGCTTTGGAAAAGAAGGGATTACTCTGAGTCCAGGACCTGTGTGGGCCTTTTACAAAGGAAACAACTAAGGGGTTATAGCACATCTAAGAGCACAAGAGGTAGAAAAAGTGAGGAGGCTATGACGGCGGTATCTTTTGGACTCTGGATAAAAGGTAATGCTCTCCTTGTGGGACTTGCTCACCCAATCTACAGTGCTCAGAATCAGTGCTGCTCCTTCTGAATGGAAGGCTTCTGATGTTGATTTCTGAAGGAAAACCCTGAACTATTATTTCAAAAAGGACCTTTACTCACAAGTTCCTCTTTGCTCATTCTCTTGCAATGGAACAAAGATGAACAGAATTTCAAGATGCCTTTGGGAACTCCAGTCCAGGCTTATTTTTTGATGAAGAGGCATTATTTCAAACAACTGTTGCCTGATTAAGTGGCCAGAGTTTGACAACATTTATTTCTAGCATATTATTATTACTATTAGAGAGAAGAAGAGAAAGTGTTTGAAATGTGTAACAAGCCACTGCTGGATGTGACTTGTCTGAAAAAGGGACTAGGGTATATTTCCTTACCGTAAGGTGCTGGAATAGCCATGCTCTCATTATATTTGTGGCCACTTTGGGGAAGATGCCTCGTTTCTTCTGTCTCTTCTTGTCCTGGTCATCCTCATCTCCTGTGCCCGGTGATGCCAGGCTGTTGTCAAGGCCGTCTCCTGCAATCAGAGAAAAGAGGAGTCATATTATGAGAAAGCTTTAATGGGGTTCTATCGAAAGACTGCATTCCTTTATGGCATGGCAGCACAAGTTTCTTCCTCTCACCTATGCTTGACTCCCTGGCCACTGTATAATGAAGAGGAGTTTGTAGTGTAGGCGCTCAGTAAAACCAAGAGCTATTAATTCAATGTGAGCCACGCGTTTGACATGAGGTAATGACTGCAGGAGCTATGCGCCTGACATGAAATAATGAACGTTCAAAATGCAGTCAGACTCTGTGCCATGTACTCTCATTTATGTGTGACCTCCGTTTGAAATAAGACTAATGATTTCCTCAAGTGAAAGCAGGGAAAAACAAAAACAAAAAGTCTGGCTTGTGAATGAAGTATGAACCCAATAACATCAAACCATGTTTGAAGTCGCGAGCAATGCATTCATATGGGCTACCAAAGCGGAATGAGGGGGTGGGTGGATGGGTTGTTATAGTGTGAAGCCATCATCTTGCGTTCATGTGTTCACTGACCAATACAACCCCCCACTCCACCCAGCCCCACCTCTCCACCCCCCGAAAAAACGCCCACCCCACCCTTCCTTCACCAACAATATCAGTGTCAGACTGTCTGCAGCACAGCATCATGCCTGGCTCTGGATCCTGCTATTAGCAGCTTCTCCGTTTGATTTCAGCAGGACGCTGGCGTGGGTCAAAGCAGGAGGCTTCCTTTAAGCTGAGATTTCCGCTCCCACTAGCTTGCTCACTCCAACTCGCAACACAAGGGGCACTCGGGTCTCTCTCCTTCTTTGCCATTAATTGTGCATCAGCCAAGATGATTTACTTTTAACAGTGGTGGTTATTTTTCTTGCCCTCAGGGCAGAGAAGCCTTGAAAGCCTGCCTGGAGGGCATGTGAATAATGCATCTGAGAGACTCCTCCCCTGAGGCGGGACAGGAACCCTACTTTTCTTAAGATTTGCCCTAGCATGTCTTTTTGTTTTTAGAGATGCATCAATCAAACGCGCCTATATGAACCACATTCATGCATAAATATTTCAGTTAATGAATACTGACATTAAAAAGGATGTGTTCCAGGGTCAGGCTCCAGGGGGTATGGGAGTGTTTACGGATGGTGTCCAGCTCAGCCAGCTCTAAGTCACAGTCCTCACTTTGTTTTGTTGTCCCTCTCAAGAAAGAAAAAAAGAAAGAAAGAAAGAACTGGACTTGCTCAGCTTAATTATATCAAAGGAAAGTATACTGCTTTCCCCTCCACCCCTCATCCTCAGCACTCCACACTGGTCCACCTCCTCTCCTCTTTTCTCCCTTTGCCTTCTCATCCTTCTTTCTTCTGTTCCAGAGAGGGAAAAGCCGCAGGGCAGATCCTCTGCTACACTAATCGCTTCTGACTGTTCTCCAGCAACTTGGCCAATCTAACCACTGTGTGACGGTGCAGTCTCAAAGTCATATGCCCATGCAAGCCGCCCCCCCCCCCCCCCCACCCACACACCCACCCCCCCCCCC
>VUQH01032352.1:0-32979 GCA_015106775.1 Etroplus canarensis | reverse complement strand
GCCCCAGGCAAACCCCCCCCCCCCCCCACACACACACACACACACACGCGCTCACACCCTCACCCTCCTCATCCATGCGTGACACCACAGGGGGTAGGCGGAGGGGGGAAGATGGCGAGGTGGGCATTACCACAGGGATGACTGGAGTCTTGCCCCAGGGCTAAGAAAAACATATACACAAAACAGCACCCTAAGATATGGAAAGAAGTCTTCCTATCTTTCCTACACCCTCCTACCAATAAAACACTCAGTCTGCATTCTTATATATTCACACCTCTAACTATATATACACACAAATAGTTGCATCTTTTTTAAAGAAATAAGTAAGTCAGACTGCTTTATACCTTTAATTCTTTATATTTTACTCCTTGCAGCATTCAAAGCAAACAGCTCCAGAGTGGTTAGACAATGCTATTATAACAGTGTTTTTCTAGTCTAGTACTGACCACTCAAAGCAGATTAGTGGTTAGGGCCCAAACATCATCAAGCAATACATTAGCCTTTTTTTATTCCTTTCTGGGCAGACATTTACTATACATAACGCATATGACATATACTCTCTCTCTCTCTCTCTCCCCTAAATTTGGTTTTCATATTCACTGTTTCTGTTAAGTTATGTTTTAATAAGACTTAGTCTTATTAAATTATCCCAGTTAAAATCATACAAATAATAATATTTTCATTCAAATGATATAATATATAATTATAATATATTTTATTATATAATTTTATAAATAATACTGAAATATCTTTGTATAGTTTTATGTTTCATTTCTTATGTAAACACTGTTCTTCATTATGATTCTTAGTTTCAAGTCAATATGTTAAATCTGCTATCATAATAAACACTAATATATTAGTGTTTATTATCATGATGATTATTTGTTAGTCTTCGCTGAAAGTACTAGGTACAATTTAGGCTAAAGTTATGTCCCTCAAATTTTATTAATTTAACTTTTGTGCGAAATTTGTGAAGAATAAATAAATAAAATAGAGTTTCAGTTTTCTACCTGGTACAGGCTTGTGTGTTATGGTTGTTCAATTTTAGCAACCCCTCCCCCCCCGACATTTGTTTTTTGGCTTTATAGCTATTTAATTTTTTTTCTGTTTTTTTTTCTCTCAATATGGCTATAAGACACAGTGTGGAACACCTAGCAGAACTGATTGTTGCACCCCCAGCAGCATCACTGATGTAAAGCCAGCACGGTCTGTCTAATGAGCTCAGCAGGGCCCTGATCCATCATCACTGACACCCTAAGACTCCTCCCATTATGAGACATGATAGATAGCCCTGAATGGAGCAGTCTGGAAGGTTTCCAACACTGAAAGATGGGGAATCCTCTAGGTGAACATGGTGATTAAAAACTGTCAATAGGGAGGAAGATTTGTTCAAAGCAGGTTTAAAGGCAAACAGTTTACATGTTAGAGTACCACATAGCAGTGAGAAGAGCTGTTTGAAAAATTATAACTGCAGTGCCCAGACACTGATTTGCTGCTCATGCAAGTGTTTGTGGAAGAAGCTTGCTGGGAAAGCTAAAGTGTTTTCTGAATGCATTTTTTAGTGATTCATGATGTGGCTATTTTAATATTTGGGCAAATAGGGAGTTTATCGGTGATGAGACTGCCTTCTGGGATGCAGGAACATTTTGTGCTAAAAGTAGAAAAGTCTGTTATTATCCTTTATTGTACCTACAAAGGTTGACAAAATGTTTGGAAATGTGGAAATTGTGATCCTCACAGCATTGCAAACTTTAGCAATTCTGTGGTCAATGTCCCTTTTTTCTTGAGTGTCCTTTCAGAGGTCAGATTACGCTTTGTGCAAATGTTCACATCATTTGTGTCTGTGTGTACACATGGCTCCTGGCAATCAGATGATGTTCACACTCTTAAACACATTTCCGAATGGTTTCCACAAAACTCAATGTAGACTTCTCCTTATTTGATGATATTATACATCTTCAATTTATCTGAACTAAAGGCTACAAATTTCAGTAATGGAAAGTTTAATCAGCATCCATCTTTTTGTTTTCCAAAAACTGGAACATTGATTTTCTTCAGATGAATTCAACTGAGATAAAAACAATATCAAGAATAAGTTCTCACTCTGTGACCACCAGCTAATTACAATTATAGGTGACAAATTTTGAATAACATTTTTATAGGCTGTACAAACTTGCACTTAGGTTAAATTTGTACAATTATTAGCTTATAAGATGCCAAATCTGGTTATTTGTTTTGAAGTAAATAATTTAAATAAATAAAATATCTTTTTTCTTTTCAGTAAGGGGTAGCACAACAATGAATGCTTTCCTTGATCTTCATGATTTCTCTCTCTCTTTCCTCTCCCCTTTCTACCCTTTTTATATTTTTCCTCCCTTTTGAAATAACTTCTAAGATTGAGAAAGACAGATGCTAAAGGGACATTTGTCTACAGTCTTGAAAATGTTTTGTCACTGGAATGTCAGCGCCTCCACCGTGCCAGATTCCTTCCTCCTGACTTAAAACTCTGGATGTGACAAAAAAAGATACAACACATCCTGTTCCTCACATTCCAGTTCTCAGCTAGAGTGTACAAGATCTTTTTGAGTCACTTCCATTGCCTTTTGTTTTACTTAGGCTTTTGTGATGGACATTTCAAGCCTCCCCCTCATCAACTCCAGACTCTAAACATTCCTGGGAGAGCTCATCCCCTTTAGCTGTGGTCAACAGCAGTCACCCTAGGGGATGAGCTATCAAAGACAGGCTTCTCTGCATATCACTCAGCTTACAAGGCAATAACCAAAAACTGGGATCTTACAGAGGAGCAGGCAGCCATGAATCAAACCACCAGCCACATATGGTTTGTGTGGTCAGCAGGGAATGGCAACCATTTCACCACAACTTCAGGGTTGTTCATTGTTCAGTGGATTGTAAAAGGTTTCATCAGACCAGTCTCATGAACTACATCAGGCCATCACTACTGTGATGATATCGCAATCACTTCCTGTTAGAAATTTAATTAAATCATTCGCCAGTATGCTTACGTCACAAGTCTCTTCGTCATGCTTAGTTTGAAAAACTGTTAGTCTCACTGGAACAATGTTTAATAACCTTCCTCTGTATCCCAACCATAGCTGATTTTATACATAATTTAAAATACATTTTTTATACTGAGTTTGGGAGTAGCTCATTCACATGAACAATACAATTTCTAAAACATGTATTAGGCACTGTGATAGTAATGTGGATCAGTGGTCAGCACTGTTGCCTCACAGCAAGAGTGTCCTGGGTTCAAGCCCAAGTAGGGGCCTCTGTGTAGAGTTTGGATGTTCTTCTTGTGCTTGCACAGGCTTTTGCTTCCTTTGAAGAAACATGCTTGGTTAATGCTGCTATTTCAGCCCAGGACCATCCTGCAAAGGAGCTTATTTTGCAGTTACATTTTTTCATTTTTAAAAAAAAACAACTTCAACAAAGCTGTAGCCAATGTCAGCTAGGATATGGTACTCATTTAGAATGAACATTTAGGATTTTGCATTATAGATAGATAGATAGATAAAAAATAAAAAAAACTTTTATTGAAAGTTAGACATAAATATTAACCATCAAATTCCGTTATTTGCAAATATATAAAAGAACTTAAACTATTATCACTAATACCACCCTTAAATAACCAGAATAACCAGGCTCTCAGAAAGGAATTGGCACTGTTGAAGCAAAACACCAGCTACTGGTTGATAGAGCAGACACTCAAGACTGTAAGACCAGACTGACCAACCTGTGCACCACCTGGACAGACTACAAGAAAGCCTATGATTCAATGCCTCACACAGGGATTGTGGAATACTTAGAACTGTTTAAGTTCAACAAGACCCTGAGAGCCTTCATCAGAAAATCAGTGGGGATGTGGGAGACAACACTAGAGGCCAACTTCAAGCCAATAGCACAAGTCACCATCAAGTGCTAGATTTCCAAAGAAGATGATCTATCCCTACTGCTGTTCTGCATAGGCCTGAACCCCCTCAGCTCGATCATTAACAAGACTGGCTACGAAATGGAGCAGTTGTCAGCCACCTCCTCTACATGGATGACATCACGCTATATGCCAGTAGTGAAAGAGACATTGGATTCATCAGGAAGGGCAACCAGAGTGAAATCTCTGCTAAAAAAACTATGCATATTCTTCCTTTGTTGTGACTCCCTGGAGAATGCAAGGGAGAATCCAATGGCACTCCTTAAAATATTTATCTCCTTTGTTTACAGAAAAATGTTGTAAAGGACACTTTGATAACATCCTGAAAAACAAAATAAGTTAGATAAATTCTCTGTCAGACAAATAAGATTCAAAACAGCGTAATGCATTCCCTTTAATACTGTAGTATTAAGTAAGTAAGTATTCTAGCCTCTGTAGTAAGATGTTATGGTCAACTGTATTGAATGCTGCACTGATGTCTAGAAGAACAAGCACAGATATGAGTCCACTTCTAGAAGCCATAAGAAGATCATTAGCAAACTTCACTAGTGTTGTTTCTGTACTCTGGTGAAGTATGAATCCTGACTGGAACTCTTCAAATAAACCATTCCTCTGTCACAGCACTTTCAATAAACATCTACTGTAGGGAAATTTTTTCTGCAGTGCTGTGTAGTCCGTTATTATTATATTAACTCAAATGTTATTAAGAAATGGTCCAACAGAACAGGATTTTCTGAAAATACTATTAAATATTCAGTTTCTATGTCAGGACAAGATCAAGAGTGTGATTAAAATGGTAAGTCGGTTCATTTACATTTTGCGAAAAGCCAGTTGAATCTAATAATGAATTAAATGCAGTTTTGAGGCCATCATTTTCAACGTCTACATGAATGTTAAATTCACCTAGTTAAATTATTTTATCTGAACTGAGCACTAAATTTGATAAAAAGTCAGAGTTCCTATAAAATCTCTGAATAAGGGACAGATGATGACAGATAACAACAAATAAACCTTAATTTTGAGTTTTTCATTCAGAGTGATCAAGGCTAAGAGTGAGGGTTTCAAATAAATTATAACTCTGTCCAGGTATTTGGCTGATCAGTAAACTAGAGTTAAAGATTACTGCCACTCCTCCTCCTCGGCCTGTGCTTTGAGGATTCTGACAGTTAGTATGACTTGGGGGAGTTAATTCATTCAAACTGACGTATTCTTCCTGCTGCAACCAGGTTTCTGTGAGACAAAACAAATCAGTATGTCGATCATTTCAGCACTGAAACGTTGTGCTGGCTCTAGATTTTAATTGTGCATTCCGTTAAATCGTATTTCCGAATAAAAAGGACTCGACTGATTTGAGAAAAGAGATGACACACTGACTCTTGACTTCTTGACTTCTTTGCAGTATCATTAAAAGAAGCACCTTTGCCTGTTAAATGCTTAAATATTTAAGTGGTTTGCCAAGGAAAAGAAAAAACAGTGAGGGAGAACTTTTTCATCGATTAGGAAGTTATATGTACAAAGAAAAAGAACGGGTAAGTAAAAATACATGGAACACTATCTTCTGAAATGAGGAAAATACACAAAACCGCAAGGCTGGTTTCGCCAAATACCAAATACTCACATAAACAATGAATCCATTCATTCCACCACAGGTGCAGAATCAACACAATGTAAAGGAGACTTGAAATTTCAAGATCAAACAGGATTTTGTTCCTTGCAAACTTATCCATCTCTTTCAAGTACCTGACTCACTGTAAACAAGTGGTGATGTCAGTCAACTGCAATATTATAACTAAATGAAGGCCATTCAACCTGCAAGTGAGATTATTATGATTTTCTTCTACCCTTTCAGGCTGTGTTTGATGCTTCTCTGGCAAGAGAAGCAGCAGGTAGTGTGCGGCAGATCCTGCAGCACCAACCAAAGCTCTGATTATTGTGCCCTCTTCCGTTCCTTTCTTCCTCATGCATAAAATGGTTTGTCCTTGTGTCTCTGTGGGGGGCATTCTGCACCCCCATCCACTATGCATTCCCTCACAGGTCAAAAGGGCATGGACCCACCCCCTCCACTGTTTAAAAAAAGCCTAAAGGAAAGAATACAACTTTTTAATCATGAAAGGGTGAGTTAAGATGTACTAAAACACACATCACACTCTCAGTTGCATCTTAGTTAAGATTTAAGATAATGAAGTGTTGTGTGTATAATCAAAGCAAGAGTCTTGTTTGTTTTTTTATGTTCTTCTAATCCTTTGAGTTTCATGAGTCTCATGGAGCATCCTCCAATTGTTCTCTTCACTGCTCTACTCATTGCTGCCTGATGGGCAGAGGGTGGAAAGTTGCTTTAAAGTTCATTCTATTTTTACTGCGACCAAAGGGGAGAAAAACAATAACAAGCCATAAAACCCTTAAAACCTTCAATTAGTACATCAGAAATCACATTAAGGACAGGAACACCAGGGTGACACAAGACAAGGCAGGGCTGGGTGGCATTAGAGGGAGACAGAAACAGATGATAACAGCATAGAATTCAAGTAAACTCAGATGAGATCAGTGATGACTGATTTGTAACTGACTAACATCTGCAGAAGTGCGAGACACACTCTCTGGGGGAAATTATAATGAATTAAACTTGAAGTTTAACACCATAACTTCAAAAATCCAGAGGCATCAATATGAAAACATTATTTTCGGAAAATGTTTCCTTTAAAACATGAGTGGTAAAGATAAACATGGTATGTTCTACATTGTATATTTTTCAGACTGTCACAAAAAACACACCAAGTAGGCCATATCAGGTCAAGACCAGCAATGTGGTGTCACTTTGCCCAAAATCTTAAATATTTACATTCTCAAATGAAACAATTTACTATAACAAAAATCTAAATGCTGTTTGAAACTTACAGGAAAAAATAGTTGCTTAGATTTCTTGGTGGAACTGGACACTCAGTTCAGTATAGACAACTGACTTTTCTCATTAAGAACGCACAAAAAATTATTAAAACTACTTGCCCTCAGACGTAAATGAAAGAATAGATTAGTTGCTAACAATAGCGTTCAATTCCAGAGGATGTGGGGATGCTGGTGGCACAATTTTTACAGTTAGGGTAACACCTTACAGCAGTCTTTCTTTAACTTAGATGATCCCTTTTATCAGTGCAATTAAGCTAATGTGATTAGATAAACTAAGGGTAAGAACTTTCTTGAAAGCATCCCCCCAAGTCACAAATCAGCTGGGAACATGCCTAAGAAAAACGCCACAGCAAAGTCAAACCTTGGATATGGAGAACAAAGGAGGACTTACCAAGTTCACTGGTGTTGTCTCCACTTTGGGAGACGTGTCCCCCACTGGATGGTCCTGGGGTGCCCACAGAGGGTGTGGAATGGGAATCATCCATATCTCTCCAAGATGCTGGATTCTGAGACACCAGGGAGAAGGGACATGGATAAAGGAAAAGGAAGAGTAAAAAGAAGAGAAGGAGAAACAGGTGAGGAATGTCCAGTAAGATCCGGGATGAGAGACAGAAAGACAGATGTGTGGCATGATTAAAAACCAAATTTGTAATGTGACATTACAATTTGTCCAAGAGGGAGGTTCAAATATAGGAGCAGAAAGAGCAGGAGCAACAGTTTATGGTAGCCCTGCAGCATGTGGACTCTTCTGTGATTCCTGGTTGTGTCTGTGGCCAGAGGTGGGGAGAACCCTGTATTTATTGGGCTGTCTAGCCCGTCACCCAGACATTAACCCAAACCCTCTTCAGCCTCTCTGCGTCAGCTGTTTGCCAAATGGTGATCAGGTGAAGAGCCCAGCAGATGACAAGAAGAAGGAAAAGGACAATGGCACAGTGTGAATGCAGCTCTCAATGCTGGACTCTCTTTTCTTATCCAGCCATGCAATAATTACAATTCCTCAGTCCACACAGCTACTCAAAGAGGTGCCATGTGTTTTCATGTTTACCAAGCTGATGACGGACATCTGTTAATAGGACTGGAGCCTAGTGTATAATATCCTATTCATTCACTCAGGAAAAGAACTGAAACAAACAACGATCCACCTTGTACTGTTATACTGTTACCAGTTACACCAATGTCCAACTGTAGCACACATAAGGTTAAGGCAGTTATGAACATGAAGACAGGCTTTACATCGTCTCACACCTTGCATTTGTAAATAACTAACTGACAGACTATTATTGCAACATTATTCACTTGTAAAACTGCAACAAATAAGCCTATATCCCTCAGATTCATGGCATGCTGCCATAGAATCCAATATAAATAAGCAGCGCAGCCAAAAGAGCAGTTAAGACCACTGCACAGACAGTGCATTTTATAAATGTGACTTTGAGTTTTGGGGTTCATTTTAGAATGAAAGAGCTGCATACATCCATGTTTATACAGTTGAATGAGTAGAAGTTCCCTGTTTTTATTCAGATTATATTTCTTTCCATTCAACCTTTTGCTCTTCAATAATTTAATTGCTCGTGCTGATCGTGAAGGATTAGCATCACGTAATCAGAGTCAGCAGAACCATACACCACATAAAATGCATATATCCTGTAATGCTGCAAAACAATTCTTTTATGAACTGACAAAGATCAAAATTTCATTTACCAAACTTCAGATATATCACAAAAAACAAATAAGCAAACAGCATAATATCCAGTCATGAGAAAAAGGTGTACTGTGGAAAACTAAGTACATCTTTACTTCTTCCATAGAAATTAGGGGGGTAAAAAGTAGGTGCTGGCAATCAAATAGCTGATTAACTGCTCGTCAGCAAGTCTGACCACCTCTAAAAAGGCAGGAATTTGGCACCTTGGTATTCCAGAGCATTCAGTTGTGTGTTAGCATAATGCCACAATCTTCCCAGGAGCAAACATCCCAGCAAATTCACCCCAAGGTCACACTGAGCAACGCTCAGAGAAACTGCAAAAAACCCAAAAGTTACATCTCAGACTCCACAGGTCCCAGTTAGAATGTTAATTTTTGAAGTACGGTTAGAAAAAGACTCAAAAAGTATGGCTTTTTGGAAGCACTGTCAGGAAAAAGCCTCTTCTAACCAAAGAGAACACAGCGGTTGCATCTAAACAAACTGCAAGACTTCTTGGACAGAGGATATCAAAATGAAGCTGTTTGGTCATAATGATCAGCACCACAGCATATCAGCACAAATACCTCATACTAACTGTCAAGCATGATGGTGGAGGGTGGAGGACCAGGGTGCCTTGAAGTCATTGAGTCTACCATGAACTCATTTGTATCAAAGTATTCTAAAACTTAGACGGACAGCAAAAGCTTTGTCAAAATTGGGTCATGCAAGAGTGCAACGATCTCAAGCAGAGCAGCAAAACTACAAGAGAATGGCTCAAAATAGAAGGAGTCACACAACAGCTTCAGTTCACTGTTCACCTTGGCAATGGTACTGACTTAAAAGTGAAAGTGTTATTCAAAGTACAGGTGATGGTACATAATGGTACAAATGACTCTGTCCCAACTTTTTGTGAGTGTGTTGGAGCGGAAATCTTTTCAATGAATTTTTGCCAGTTAAAGGTTCACATGAATTAACATCACAAATTCTTATGTTATTGCATTTTTTAAAAAAGATCCCAACCTTTCTGGAATACAGGTTTTATTTTTGTCACCCAATTATATATACATCTTTATTATTTAAACAGTTACAGGAGCAGGTCTACATGTTCCCAGTACACTGTTCTTTGATTGTGTAGTTTTCTGGAAATTACTGTCAGTAATCTTGGAGAGATTACTGCACATATTTAAAGAAAACATTACTTTTAGGAAGATTCAGCAAGATCAGTAAGATTTGTGAGAAGCTATACATTAAATTTTACAGGAAACCATTTAATTTGCAAACTCTGATCAGTTAAAATCTTGAGACTCAATAGCCAAAATGCTTCAATTTGGAATCTTCTGCCATTCATTTATTATTATTTTTCGTCCAAAAAACAGAATGAGCCTTTAAACCCCTACTGGAGGACCAGAGAGTTTGCTGCAAGCCAACACACTAACACACCTGTAAACACACACTAAAGAATTACATGTACACACATACACAAACACATGCAGGCAATGAAGAGAAAGCGAAAACAGATGGTGTATGCTCAGGAAGTCAGCAGTAATGATTTTCACTGACGCTAAAGCTGGACAATATGATGTGCCACAATTTAATTTACTCTATGAGAGGTAAAAATAACAATTTTCTCTGACAAGATTCTATTATTACATTTGTTTTTTCCGAGGGTCTGTATATTTACAGAAATCAATAATCTGAAATATTTATACTTCATTTATCTGTTGTCTTTCTTGGGTTTTTCTGCAGTACAGTTATGCTCATCTTTGATCTGATCTGAGACCTTCTCTTCTGTTGCCTCATCACGAGTCTCACTTTTTGTTCTCTCTGACACTCTGCAGTCTGCTTTCAATAAACTTAAAAAATATTCATCTATTTTATTTTATTAGATTTTATTTTATTTTTTTTTTTTTAATTTTTCAATCTGCAGCTCAGAGCTACAGATTACTAAAACACAGGAATTATTTACAGACTGTAACACTACAAGTGTTTGTTGTAAAGTCTCCATCATTTCCAAAGGGAAAACCACTAGTCTGCTAATATCTAAAAAAATTCTGCAGATTGTGATGTCCGACTGTTTTAGCTAGATGTCAATAAAGTCCTATCATCCTCCATGTGTGCCGCCACACTGTAACTGTATTGCTTCAAAATCTGAATCTTCTTTTTTGTAAATTAGCACAGGTACTAAAAACAGGAGCGGCTGTGCAATACACACAGCAGGACTACAGCCTGACAAAGACCCCCTGCACTTGAGCTGTAATAATTCTGTTGGCTGAAAGGGTCTCAAACACAACAGCAAATACAGAACTGGCAGCTGCTATGGCTGTTATGCTAATCTGCACCCTCTCCTTTTTTGCTTCAAACATTTACGGAGAACAACTAATCAGAGATGTTGATACTGTGAATTTTCTCAACAGCGCAATCTGTCTTACTGAGTAAGAGCAGGTCCTGGTTTCACTAATGCTTCCAAAATGTCACCAGACCCCAAAAAACGCCATCAGAATATCAGAATCACAATACTTTATTAATCCCAGGGGGGAAATTGACTTTAAGAGTCTTTCATCATTTATTTTAAATATAAAAAGACTTCAACCATGGCTGTTAGCTTCAGTTTTTCCTTACTTTTACTTTGTAATTTGAGTGTGTGATGAGAAAAAGAGTAACACAAAAGGATTGATATAGACTCTTAAACTAATATCACTAATACCACGCCTAAATAACCAAAAAGAGGTTCCTCCAGAATGACTTACATGATCTGCAAGATTGGTAGAGGATCCTGAGAGGTCATCAAAGTCTGACTTGCAGACATCTCTCTCCTCTATGACCAGATCGATGGGCATTTTTCCTTTCAGGCAGCTGATGTACCGGTGGCAGAAGTTATCACAGAGCTCATGAACCTGCCAAAGGCAATTTTTGAATTAGACTGTTACAGTTTTGACTGAACACCACCAAACTGAAATGCCACCTGAGAGAGAATATTTACCTTCTCTAATTCCAGGAGGTGGAAACGCAGGACTTGAATTGCTTGAATCATCTAAAATCAGTGACATGTTTTTAAATAAGCTCTCAAAAAATTGCATGACAGAAATAGGCATGAGGCTCACTGAACAGTCCAACTACTACCACTACCAATAATAATAATAATAATAATAATAATAATAATAATAATAATAATATTTTATTCTGTAATTAATATAACGTGTCCTTTATCCCTTGCTGTACGTGGATGCCCCAGGCGTGTCTGTACAGTGCCGCTGCTGAGAATCAAAGAACAGAGGGGAGCTCACCAGGTTATCCAGCTCTGGGTTAGAAGAGAATAAAGGTTTCTCGGCGCGGATCTGAGAAGGAAATGTAAAAGGCGTCGATAAATGTTTCGATTTATTTTTTTTTTCACTTTACAAAGAATAAAGTCAATCAGGGCTCAATCCAAGTTACTTGACTGAATTTGTTCTCATGCCAGGATTGGCTGCTGGAATGCAGATATTTTCTCGTCGCTTGTCCTTCAGCTCACCGAGCCTGTGTCTTCCTACCTGTTTCGCGAACACGGCGATGTCTTCGTTGAAGGAGTCGGAGGAGCAGACGTCTCCTCCCGCCACCCCGGGCTCTCTGGGCGTGCAGGTCGCCAGTTCGCACTTTTCGAACACCAGAGCCAGCAGAGGGAATAAAGGGTGGCTGTAACACAGGTGGAAACAGGCCACTGTGAGGCCCAGGCATGAACCATCGAAGCAGCGGCAAACATCACTCCTTGCTGAACTTTGTAAAGTTGCAATAAATCTTCAGTTCTCGCTCCTCAACAAAATACATCAGAGATGATTTAATCTGTTCAATGAAAACAACCTGTTACAAGGTCGTTTACAGACAGACCACAGTCCATTTCTCGACGCTACTGACAAAAACGAGCGGTTTTATTCTGGCTTCTCTAAAGCAGAAAAATGGTAACCTAAGAAACTATTCCAAAATGATATGATTTACTGAGTCCTGTGAGCAGACTGTACTGACCTGTAAGACATACATTTGTTTTTAGTCTGCTTTTGTCTGTTTTAATTAAATAATTATAAAAAGGTCTCAATTAAAATGATTTATATGGCCTCACAAAACCAATCCCCACTATTATTAATAACATAATAATAATAATAATAATAAACGCTATTCTGTCCGCACCCGTAGATTTGGTCCTTGTCTCTCTTGAGCGCATCGCTGACGGAGCTGCCGATGCTGCCGGGCATGATGTTGTGCGGCGCGTGGGCTCCGTAGTGCTGTGTCGCATGTGGGGGCGCCCCATGGTTGAGGTGGTGGACCTGGGGCAGGGGCCGGGGTGCGTGCGGGTCTCCGTACATAGAAGTGGGAACGCCGACTCCGTCCATCGAGCCCCCGTAATGAGCAAGCTCATCATACTGGGATGAAAGGTGGAGTTTGCATTAAGACAGGAGCATGTGAGGAACTCTGGCATGTTAGTTCAGGGAAAAAAAAGCCGGGCTCGTCTGAGTTTTGTTACTGAAAACATAAAGTATATTTAATGGCGTGTTTTTGTTTGTTTTTTATTGTGTGCTTGCTGGTTTTGTTAAAATGATTCAGAGCGGAGAATACTTAAAACATTTGTTAAAACTGATTATAGTATGAAATCTCCCGCTGAATTAGCCAAATCAGGTGTTTCATTTATCACATTTATTGTAAGAATGTTACATGGTTTGAGATTAACTGATTGCCACTGTGTAAAAAAATTTAAATAATGGCACTTAGATGAAGGCCTACCCTTTGTGCCATGTCCGTGCGCAATTTCCACTTGTGTCCAGAGGAATTTGGAGCGGATGAGTAGTTAAATGATAAACTTTTAAATCCAAGAGAGAATTACAATCCCGTTCTTTTCTGTGGCATGGAGTCAGTCATAAATGGGTCGAGATCAATGCAATGCGATCAAAGCCAGTTAGGAAACAGCATGTCCTCACGTTACCAAAAACAATGCCAAACGCGCACTAAGAACCGGCAAGCGGGTTGGTGTGGGTGTTCAAGAGGCGCAGAGGTGATAATCTGTCAGATCTGGGAGTTTGGGGTAGTTCCCAGTATCCGCTGTGCCTGTCGCAGGAATGCGCTGACGGTCCACAGGTCAGTTGTGGCGCTCAGTGTGTCCCAGTATCCATGTCTGTGCGCGTCTGCACCTTCACTGTCCGCAGGTCGGCCGCACAGCCGTTTATAGAACAAGCTGATGACGGAACATAGCGGAGCAAGCTGGGTGCACGCAGCCTCCGCCGCGGTCAAGTCTGTGTGGTTTTAAACGGCTTTTTCCGGTCATTAGTTTCAAAATAAAACAAAGAGGAAAAATTCATTGGTCTGCAGCGTCACAACAAGGAACTCCAGTATACATGAACAAGTGTATGTAGGTTGTCAAACGAGTTACTGTTGTCACTGAACATTATTACATGCTATATAAATCTTTCACTATCCATTAGGTGAAGTTTCCATTGTATAGACTTTTATTTTGTTTTTAATCTAAAAGTGACAGAGACAGAGGCATAATGCTTAGTGTTGAATGAGTCCACTTTACTGACTGCAGCTTGTTCTACAGATTCTGAAAATTAACTGACACTAGGTTACAGTCCAGGTGGACACACAAACCCCTCCTGTCATGGGCGGGTTGTTTCAGGAAGGTCATTTAACTTAAAAACTGTGCCAAATTACAGATGTAGATTCATCAACTATGACGACCTCTTGGGGAAATACAATACACCCAAAGGTACTTTATTAGCTGAGAAGAAAGATGAACATGTAAAGGACCTCACCATGGATCACCTTTACTTTTAATAACATTTTTTGATCATTTTGAAACTGAGGACACTAATTGTTGTAGATATGAAATTGGAAATTTTGTCCATTCTTGCTTGTTATAACACTTCAGCTGCTCAACAATCTGTGGTAAGCGTGGTATGATCGTCTTCATGATGTGTGATACATTTGCAGTAGGAGATAGATCTGGCCTGGCAGCAGCCCACTGAAGTATACTGGTCTGATATTGTCACGCTGAAATAAGTATGGACATCATGGGAAGACGTGCTGCTAAGTGGCAATGGCACTCCAGAGCCCAATATTTGCATAACAGTTTCTTAAGCAGAGTCTCCAGAGGACTTGAAGATCACACACATTCAACAGTGGTTTCTGACCTTGCCCTTTAAGCAACGAGATGTCTGAATTCTCTGAAATTTTTTACAGTATTACGTACTGTAAATGTTGAAACACCTAATGCTTAATGTAGAGCCTTCACACCAAAATTACTTTAATATTTTGTTAACTTTTCAATCTTATTTTAACTCTGTCCTAACTTTTGTTGAGTGTATTCTAGCCTTCAAATTCTAATTTTGTGTAATAAAAAAGAATCAGAATCAGAATACTTTATTTATCCCATGAGGGAAATTGTATATTGTTACAGACACGCAGCCATATATAGATAAAATATAAATTTGAAAAGCAATAGATGTAAGTATGAGAGTGTGTTCAGTTTTGTCTGATATTGTCCTTAAGTCAAGCTCCACACCCACAACGTTACTGGCTTTGCGAATCTGTTTGTTGAGTGTATTGTTGTCTGCCACTCCAGCACACTACACTACTGGACACCACAGACTCATAAAACATCCTGAGCCTGGCAAATATTAAAGGACCTGGGTCGTCTCAAAAAGTAGAAACGGCTCTGGAGGTCCTTGGGACTTCCAGGCCATACTCAGATGATCGTGTGGACTGTGACAGCTACTTGGTTGTGGCATGGTGAATGGTACCCTAGGTGGGTAACGTTCATCATTCATTCATTCATCTTCTTCCACTTGTCCAATTCAGGGTTGGGGGGCGTGCTTGAGCCTATCCCAGATATCATAGGGCGAAAAGCAGGGTACACTCTGGACAAGTTGCCAGTCTGTCACAGAACCAACACAGAGAGACAAGCAACCATTTGCATCTACAGTGAATTTAGAAATTGCCAGTTAGCCAAACCCCCATTGCATGTCTTTGGAATGTGGGAGGAAGCTGAAGCACCCAGAGAGAATATGAAAATTCCACACAGAAGAGTACAAGGCAGCCAGCTGTTGGATTTGAACCCAGATGCTCTTGCTGTGAGCCAACAGTGCTAACCACCATGCCACCCACTGTAGTCTGCTCTTAGATTCACTAGCCACTGAGCATTATTGTTCTGTGTTGCATCCTTTTTCCACATGCTCTTTCAGTATTGCTCCATCTCCAGCCTTGGCGCGGCTGTTCTCATGTTTTTCCCCTGCCAGTGAGGGTACACTTTGAATGGTTCAGCAGAGAACATCTGGTCTCTTCTCCTGTTTTTTATTTCTCTGGTATACCTCTTTAAGCAGTTAGCCTCAGGTATAAATAGCTTCTTAGGCAACCTTTTCTTTATCACACCTTTGTGCAGTTCTGATGTTTGGCTAACTTCCCTCCATGCTACCTTGATTTTACCCCTTTAATCTTCTTCTCCATTGAAGATACTGCTCCTTATGGCTCGTGTTCATCTTATAGCCAAGCATCTCAAGAATCACTGTTGCTGTAGTATAGGTCAGCTTGCTGGTCTCAGTGATGGTCACCGTAGGAATTGTCCATAACTCTGCATTCATATCTTCTAGCAGGCTTTCAGAGAGCACTTCACTTAGTCTTGGTAATTGGCCGCTGAGGGTCCAGGTTTCCAGCTTAGCTATGATATTCTCTTTCACATCAGCTGTTCTTGTGTGCAGTGTAAAAGTTATTCTTGGGACTTGGTACCCAAGAATGAAGTGCACCAGTTCTTCCTGGCTGAGTGGCCTTTTAGCCCATGTCGATACAGGACTCATTTGACTGTGGATGATGACACACTCTTACCAGCTTTAGTCATCATATCTTTACAAAGTCTTTAGCTTTGGTTCTGGGGTTGATTCACATGTTTTGGACCAAAATACATTCATCTCTGGGACATAGAACCAGTCTCCTTCCTGAGCGGTATGATGGCTAGACATTCCCATGTTGTTTACACTTGCAGATAGTTGTTTGACCAGATGAATGTGGTACCTTCAAGCATCTGGAAATCAGACCCAAGGATGAACCAGACATGTGGAGCTAAACAATTCTCTTCCTGATGTCTTGGCTGATTTCTTTTGATTTTCCGATAATGTCAAACAAGGAAGTTTGAGTGTGGCCCTAAAATACATGCACAGGTGTGCCTCCAATTAACTCAAATGTTGTCAGTTAACCTATCAGAAACTTCCAAAGCCATCTCATCATCATCTAGGCTTTCCCACATTGTAATAATCTTTGTGTATGTAAACTTCTGACTTCAAAGAAGGTAATAAAAATCTCTCTAAAATATTCTCTCTCTCTCGTTATTGCAGCATTTAGCATATACTGTAGAAATAATTCTGGTATCGGAATTTTCAGCAAAATCCTTTGTTCACACTCATGAAATATTAGCCTCGAAACGGAAATTTTTCCAGCACTTTACTTTTTGATCAGAAATATCTCAAACACTTTCTTTTGATATGCCCTTGTCTGTAAATTATTAAAGGCATATATTTGAATTATAAATACACTAACTATAAGAAAACAGGCAAAACATGCACCATGCCCGGGGCTACATCTCTCCTCATTGCGTATAATTTCCATGTAGTCACTCTCCGTTTCCTCCTCTCATTGCTTTCCTTCTTTTGTGTTTACCTCCCCCTCCCTCCCTTCCACTGCACACACCCTCTCACCACCCGAATGAGCCAATGTGATCTGAATAGAGGCTGATTCAGGGCGTCAGGCCCTGTCTTAAATGTAATAAATTACCATTGAGCTGGGGAAAGGTGCATCCCTCCTGACACATCACCAGAGAAGGAGCCTGTACACCACCATCCTTGACCCCTCTTCTATCCCCCCATTCTTCATCGTCACATGCACACACGTGCACGCACGTGTGCACCCACGTACACGCGCGCGTGCCCACCCACCCACACACACACACACACACACACACACACATACATACACACAGAGCGACCTCCAATTCCCCCTCCATCGTCAGCTAGTCTTGGTCTGGCTGGCTTTGTCAGCCATCATCCTCTGCTCCAGTGAGAATCATTAGCATTGTCAGAACTGGCTGGGAAAAGAGGCCAGCAGAGAGCTGGTTGAAGGGGGGGAGTAGGGATATCTGTGTTTGTGAGAGTGAAAGAGTGGGTGGTATGATGTAGGTATGTATAGCAATATATTTGCATACAGATACAGACTGCTCCCAGGGTAAGAAACAAATGTTTGAGTGCTTTGTCATATGGGTGTTGAGAGTGAACGTGTTTCAGGGAGGATTGTGTGTGTGTGTGTGTGTGTGTGTGTGTGAGAGAGAGAGAGAGAGAGAGAGAGAGAGAGAGAGAGAAGAGAGGGAGAGATGCACACAGACAGGGGAAGCCACGGTGAGAGTGGCTGATCAGCGATAAATAGAACATATATGGCAGGTCCTAGGATTTGCCCTAGCAAAGCAACTACATGAGTTGAGGTATCCTGATGAAAAATACAGAAATGGTGAACGGGTAAAATCTCCAAACTTCTCGTGCAGTTACACGAGATTGAAGTGAAGTTTAAACAGATCACCAATACTTTGCTAATAAATCAAGCTGACTATGATCTTTTAAACAACATTTTTAGGTACTTACATGTTTTTGTTGTTTTATTTTTTTCATTTCCATCAGTTCTGAATATCACCATATATTTACTTGACTTGATTAAAGACATTAATCAGAATCAGAATACTTTATTAATCCCAGAGGGTAATTAGTCACATTACATTTAACCATTGACCATTACATTTGACCATAAAGAAACTAATATTAATAGAGAGCGCTGTTTAGTTAAGAAGATAAAAATGTAACAAAATCTATGTGAACAATTATTTTTTGTGTTTCAAGATTTCTGAAACTGAATGCATAAATATGACCATTAGTTATATAAATATTTTCTCATTAGCACATATTTCCAGAAAAAAATGTGAAACCAGATTTTCACAATTGTTATCCTAATTTTTTCTCAAGGCAGCAAATACTCTCATAACCAGAAAAAAAATCATCAAATCTTATCAACAGTATAAAAATTATTTTAAAAACCAGATTAAAATATCCAGGGTTAAATACATAACCAAAGTAAATTATAAATCTCATTCATTTACAGGGTGGGGCTAAATTATCAGTGCAGGCAATCCTAAACAAAATTTAGCTAACAGCAACGCATTATTGATAAAATAGTGAAGCCCAAAGCTAATGTACATTGGTTACATTTCATTTCAGTGTGACAGTCTCTATATTGCTGTCTTTCTGCTCTCCTCTGCTTAATGCATTACTTTGTGAGCTTCTCCTGTGTGTGCGTGTGTCACAATGAAACACATATTGAGTAGACAAAGGTAAAATGAAGATTAGTTTATTTGAGTTGACAGTAACTCAGTAAGTTACTCCAGCCGTTTAAATTGAATGTTGCTCCAGGAAGTTCGGATTGTTGATGTTTTCCATGACTTTTTTCTTTCTCGACCTACCGGAACAGCACCCTGACTGTGTTCTGAACTCCCAAGTTTACAGATTGAGCATTGGGTTTTCCTCTTCTGCTTACTAAACACTTTGTAAATGTAGCTCAGAGCTGTTGCTCTCTTTATGTTTCAAGAGAACTTGAGGGAGTGGGGCTCACAGACACAGTGGTGTATTTTGCTTCAGGCGATCGGTAGATGGGTAAGCCAGGAACTAATCACTATATTCATGGGTCTGTACATAAAGGAGGCAAATGTGTAAAGTCATATTTAAGTCATCAAAAGAATATAAATATGTGATTTTGATAAACAGAGAACACTTTACATACTGTAAAAACAATGTTTGTTTTCTTGAAATAAACCTGTATTTATATTTACAATGTGTAAATGGTCTGGTATTTAAATAGCACTTTTCTATTGTTACTGAGCACTTGAAGCACTTTTACACTGAAATCCACCATTATGCCTCATATGTGTAATTTATTTATTTAACCAGGAAATGAACTCTTGAGATTAAGAATCCGTTTTGTAAGAGTGTCCTGGGCAGACAGGTAGCATTACTCCAGTATGTTATTCAAATGGCAGGAGAAAACCTATGCAAGCACAGTGAGAATATGCAAACTCCCTACAGAAGGGCTTAGCTGGGTTTTGAATCCAGGATCCACTTGCTGTGAGGCAAACAGACCTACCTAGGGATTAAGAATGTAATGGCTTAACTTTACTTAAATCTAGCACATTTAAACATTATATTTTCACATTTTTACATTAACATTCACTATCCTTATTGAATAAAGAAGTATATTAAGTAATGTTATGTATATATATGCATATTAGGTATTTTTAAGGTATATGCAGATTTACATAAATGTCCAATAGACAAAGTGCGATTTTAACATGTCAAGCGACCAAAAGAGCCTCAAATTTTAAACTTGAAGAGTACATAAATAAAGTTTTGGGGTTTTTTCTGTAGTGTTTTACCTCTCTGAGAGTCCTCCCTAGCTGCTCTGGGCACCAGTTTACTGTGGTCCTGACAGAGAGCATTGGCCGAATGTACTCTCACCCGCAGTACACATAGTTAAAGACAGTGACTGTTGAATAGTTGATACTTTTAAAGAAAGGTAGCCTTCATCATTTACATAAGCCATAAATCAAAGTGTACTTATTATAAATCTGTCAGTGCAGCATGTGCATGCCATTAATCTTTCTGATAATCAATCCTTTGGATGCTATTAGTCATTAGACTAAATTCTCTGTCTACAAACCTGAAAAAAATCACGTAACACAGCATGTCTGTAAGTCTGATTTTTGGGGTTTTCTGTTGTTTTTTTAGGTTGATTAAAAATTGCATATTAGTACAGATTATGCAGCAATTTTCTCAACATTTTTCTATTTATCCAATAAATAGTCAAATCATATTTCTATTAATATTTTTATTAAGATATTACATTAAAAATATAAGCAATGTGTTTCATGTTGATTGCACTTCAGAATTTACATGATCTTACAGTATGCTGTAGAAATTCAGTTTACTTAAGTGCCAGTGGTTGATGTGAGAGGAAAGCGAAGAGAGAAGCACAAAGAGAAGACAAACAATAAACAAATGAACAATTAACACTGAGTAGGCTTGTGGGGCTGGTGATACAAGCTTTACAAAAAAGATAATTTGAAGTCTAATCTTAGAAGTACAAAGGGTGCATTCTGCAAGGAAGAGTTTTTTAGGATAACATGGCGGTATGAGGGCTTTAACGTATGATTGTGTCTCATCATTAGGGGTTTTGTGAAGAGAAGAAATTTAAATTCAATTCTGAATTTAACACTGAGCTATGATGATCTCGCTTTCGGTTTCCAAGGGTTACAGTAGTACTGGAGGCCAAAGTAATACCATCCAGCGTAAGTATCTATTTCAACATCATGCTACTGAGCTATTCAATGCTAAATACAATAATTTAAATCACTTAGAATTTAAAAGTAGAAAACTGCACATCATCCATGCTTTTATGTCTTTGAGACATGCCTGTAGTTTTAATGTTTTGTGCCATGGATAAATAGAACTAGATATCATCTGCATAGACGTGGAAATATACAGTATGGTCCGTTTTCTAACAATATTGCCTACGGAAATTAGTGGACCTAATCAATGACTCACCAGCCTGCTATGCTCCTCATTTACAAGAACTAATTGGAGTCTATCAAAGAAATATGATTCAGAAAAGCACAGCAAATTTCCTTTGATACCATTGGTGTGTTCCAAGCTCTGTAGTAAAATTTTGAGTTCAGGGGTAATGAATGCTGAGATCTCACAGGACAAGCATAAAGTCCATTGTCTCAGCCTATGCAAAGAGCATTAGTAACTCACACTAGAGCTGCTTCTATGCTATGATGTACTCTGAGCTCTGACTGAAAATCTTTCTATAAAGCACTCTACAGGTGGTAACATAGTTGATGATTTTCCATGATTATATGATAGGGGAAGGATGATGACAAGATTTTTTTCTCTAGTATTCAAAATTTTTATTTTTAAATAAATTCATAGAGTCATTACAAGTGAGACTTAAAGAAGTAACCTAACATACTTGCTTTTCTAGTCTTATTGCTCAAAGTGCTTTAGAGTGCAAGTCACATTTTTTAATGATGCAAAAGTTACTGGTGATTCAAGCCATAGACCACTTTAGCTGATGCACATTCATAGCTAATTTGGAATCACTAATTAACCTCACATACACATCTTTGGGCTGTGGAAGAAAGCTGGATTCCCTGGAGGAAACCCTCACAGGCACATAAAGAACATTAAACTTATAAAGATGGTCCCAGCTGGAACCTGGAACCTTCTTGCTAGGAGGAAACAGTGCTTATTATTGCACCACCATGCCACAAGAAGACAAGACAAAGGAAATGTGTGATTGTTTTCATTTTTATCTATGACTGGAGGGCTTTGTTTTTTCTTTGTTATATCTAATTATCTTTACATGTTAGGTTAGATTCTTTCAGTCTTCTCTAATTCATTACACAATTATTCTTATTCAGGTTATCAGTTTAGAATGAGAAAATTTACTAGTGATCTGCACCTTTAAGTCATGTTTTTGTTTAACTAGCTGAAGGTCTTAGGCAATTAAATTAAACTGAAAGTCTTTTATAGGTTCCTGAAGAATTTCCAGTTCTCACCTACAGGGCTTCTTCAGTTTTAATAGCTGATAGGTAGTACCTGGTATTTAACCTCTGAGAGTAGGGGTTGAATAAACTGGGAAGGGATCTCTAAGCTGCATAAATGTAGGTGACTGATAGTTGGTGTCAACTGCCACCAAAAGCACTTCAGATGAAGACTGAAATGTCTTCAAGAACTCATAATCAAAAGAAACTCACCTTTCTCTCTTCTCTTTTCCCTCAGCCACATGGCTGCTCCTCTCTGAGCCTGGTTCTGTCAGAGGTCTCTTCCTGTTAAAAGGGAGTTCTTCCTTCCCACCCTTGCCAAGTGGTTGATCATCTTCATCATCTAACTGTTGGGGTTTTCTCTCTGTTATTGTAGGGTCCTTACCTCACAGTGTAGAGCACCATAAGGGGACTTTTGTTGTGAATCAGTGCTATATAAATAAAACTGAACTGAATTATAGTTTCAAAGATTCCGCTAAATGTTTGTGTGTGTGCACTTGTGTGTGCAGTATATGTGTACAGGGTCCTTCACTAGTGATGTGTTTGGTCCAAATCAAATGACAGTAGCACAGCTAGGGAATTGTATCAAATACAGCAGTGCTTTAACAGTGTTCCTGTTGTGCAGTAGTTTAGACATTAACCATATAAGTGCAAGGTTCTTGGTTCGTTTCCAGGTGGGGACACCTCTCACCTTAAAGGATTGTATGAGGAAGGGCATCCAGAGTAAAACCTCTGCCAAAATATTGATGTGGATTAATCTGCTGTGGTAACCCTTTGGGAAAATTACAAGGGAACAGCCAAAGGTGCATTACAGCAGTGCCTTAACAATGCAGCTAAGTCAATCATTCTGGTGTGTTTGTGGCCATTCTGAAAATAATCCCATGTTTTTGTTAAAATTACATTATGTGAGGCCTCAAATAGAAGTGCATGGATTGATAGACATGCCTGGTCTGGAATGACTGACATGCTATTTGATTGAGGCAGACTGAATGTGAGGTAGTACATTCACCACACAGGGTTTTGCTGCCTGTTAATGGTTTTTGCTTTCACTTTATTGTAATTATAGATATTTTTTTGGTTAATTGTACTTAAAGGCTCTTGACGCAATCTGATATTGAGTTTTTTTCATCATTCATCTTTTTAAAAAAAATAATGTGAGTATTTATATTATGAGGTTATTATTTGGAGCTCCAATCAGACCCTGTGACTACTTTGTCTCATGCCTATGGGTCACTGCTCACTGTGTGGGAGCTGAGACAACAGACATGACCCACAACAAACCTGTGTCTACGCTCTCCAATAATTACTGGCCTGTCATTGTTGAGTGGTACACCAAGGTGGCAGACAAGACCAGGGCTCCCTCTTTTCTGTGTGCATCTGTATGTGTGTATATTCATGCAGTGTGTGTGTGGCAGCACAAGAATAAGATGCCCAGACTTGTGTGCATGTGTGTACTCTCCCCCAGTCTGGGCGTCAGTATTAATGAGCCCAGATTTCATTTCCGATGAGCGATTATTTGACTGTTCATTTGGTTAAGATTTATGATGAGGCCCTATATCTGTAGCCTGCAGCACTGCTCTAGTCTTTAATAATGGGGAATGAACACATTAATCACCCTGTAGCAGTCACCTACAGAAAGCAAGGGAGCACCATCCAATCTGCATCACTGGACGAGACAGAATATCACCTCATATTCATTTAAAAGTCCTATCTAGTACATGGTGGTAGGAAGAAAAAATGACCTGTCTAACTGAATATGATTTAACAGCCTAAAAAGTGAGAGTCACACACACTGCTGATCCTGCTCTGACCAAAGACTCGGTCAAACCTCAGTCTGTTTGGTCAGTTTATCACTTGAGTGAGGCACAAACACCGTCACCACAACAAACCCACAAGGTTTACCCAGGGTGGAGCAGGTCCACTCACCACAAAACCTCATGAGTCACAAGGCTACCAATCACCAACCACACCTGACCCTGGGCCACAGCTCAGAGATGTTGAAGCAACCTGAGAGCTAGCAACCTGAGAGCTAGCACTGCCTACTCACTGTGATCACCTTACTACAGAAACACTCATAGAACTGAGGAATAATAGTATCTCCAAAAGTACAGAGATTACTTTAATCAGCAGGATAATAGTTTGATGTAATTATACACTAACACTTGTAGCCACACCTCTCTTTAAAGTATAGGATTATTTAATTATTTTTGCTATCACAGATCTGATTGAATAGAGACCGAGTTACCATTATAGTATATCATAATTACATTTATCTAACAGCAAGTGTGCTTTTAAATGGCATAAGGACTAGAGCTCCATGGAACACTTGCATAAGTGGCAAATACATTTCCCCATCCAGTCAAATGTGCCATGTCATTTGGGCAAAAGTAGTTACATCGTAAAGAACTAACATACAGTGAGCCCCTTTCAGGATCCCACTGAGAGCCACTAACATCACACATTCAGCTTTCATCTTCGGTGGGAGCTTTGCTGTAGGACAGGATACACAGGCAAATGTACTATTTAAAAAAAAGAAGTGTGTGTGTGTGTGTGTGTGTGTGTGAGAGAGAGAGAGAGAGAGAGAGAGAGAGAGAGAGAGAGAGTGCTCTTGATGCTTACAAGAGCACATTATTTCCATTTAACAAGTTGTAAAGTAAAAAGACAGAAAAATCAGAATCAGAATTACTTTATTAATCTCAGGAGGGAAATTACTCCTGAAGCTGAACCAACAGGCTGTCAGTGTTGAGGTGTTTTGCTTTCAAAAATATCTTATGTATATTATATATATTCATTAAGAAAGAAATTTAGAAAAAAATCATCGATGAACAAATTTGAATTAAGAAAGAAAAAGAAATGTATTGCTAATTTGAAGAAATACATTCCTTCTTTTCTTTCTTCAAATTGTATTTGATAGACATGATTTCAATTCAAAACAGCTTAAATAAAGAGCATGAGCTGTACAGAGATTTTATAGCTATTCCCAATTTCTAAACCAAGTTAATGGTCAGTTTGCAAATTTTTAGAATCAGAATCAAAATCCTTTATTAATCGCAAGGGGAGGGGACTTGTCAATCACAAGTCATTAACCCATAAGAATGAAGCTTGGTTTCACAGCCAGATCTGTGCCATGGCCATCTTCACTGCTTGGACTAACATTTACATAGTGCTTTTCAAGTGCTACTGTCCACTATACATTCATAGAGTCCTTTATTCTATGCACTTTTTTCATTTATCTCACATTCATAGCCATTTTAGAATCACAAGTAATGCGTGTGTCTTTTGACTGTGGGAGGAAGATGTTGATGATCAAAAGGCTCAGGTGTCACATGTCTCAAAAACAACTGTAGTTTGCTGTGCACTCCATTCTAAACAACAATGCAACACCATAAACTGCTACACAGAGAGAAAATTACTGATTTCAGATGTAATGAGCATTATTTTTAACATGGGAAAAAATCTCATGGAGTCTCACTTTTAAAAAATTAAGACATACATTTTATTTCACCTTGTGGTCTTTATACTAATATTAAATGTGATAACTTTTAACCTAGAGGTCAAAGGAGTTACATTAACATGGGACTGAAAGAGTGAAAAAGTTAACTGAAAGAATGAATCAGGCTCATTATGTCTTAAAATGAATATGGTGTAATTACAGCTTTGTGTTAGTTCATAATCCTTTTTTAGATCAATGCTGCTTTGGAATTCTTGTTTTGTTCTGTTCTGAAAACTAGCATAAAGTGCTTATCAAAGGAAAACTTCATTGGAGCCACTGTCAAACAGTGTTTGCATTTATCATTATACATATTGTATACTCTTCCAGGAACTGTTATTATTGGTATTATAGTGTATTATTTCTTTTGTTAAAACCTAAACAATGAAGCTCTACAGTATTCAGTAACATATTCAGTGACACATTTCCAGTCCAGTACCAGTATGGAAAGCCGTTTCCTACTTGCAGAAAATGGCTGAGGTATGGATCTTGCTTTGATCATTAAAAGGAAATTCATGAACAGAAGCCTTTATGTATAATTCATGCTAATTTGTTCACTGTATGCTTTTTGTTTTTTTATTAAAGGCAAGGACGGGCTAATGACAAAAAAATAGGCTTTACTGTAGCATGCCTGAGAACAGTACTCCAGTTCTCACAATATAAATTACACATCCTGGTGTGTGTGTGTGTATTTGTATATGTTTTCTTTTTTTATCAGTCCTTTAGGTATTCACAATAGAAGCCAGCTAGCAATGTTATGCCTCCTACAGAGGATTTTAGTCTGGTGATTGTATATATGACGACTTCATTCATCTGTGAAAAGTCTTTCAAATACTAGTAACAGTTTCTCATAGTTGAAATCCTGAAATAATTCCGAACAACAGTCCATAATCCAGAATATTAAACACATTGTAATGCAAGACCCCAAAATAAAACAAATTCCTTTGACTTTTTGGATAAAAATTACTAAATGATTACAAATTCCTGTTTATCAAATAGTTATTGTTCCTTCTCTCTCAGTCATCTAATCAATTAATTGTTGTAGCTCATCATGAAATATAACATTTCGCAGTGAGTTGGAGTGGCTGACAGATTGTGTAAACAAATTTAAAAAAGTATAACAAAGATGATATCAGTAAAACAAACATATTGCACTGAATACATGTTCTTTGTTCTCTGACCTTTGTATCTGTTTTATTGTTCTTACAGTGATGATAATTATGAAGAATTAATGCGGTTTTTCCTCCTTCACTAATTCACAGGCAGGTATACACACACATACAGACATATACAATCATGGAAAAGGAAGTTTTCACAGGAATCCTATGCAGTCTATGCAGCTTGTAGAAAACTCTTTAGCGGCAATAACTTGAAGAAAAGGTTTTCCGTATGATTTCATCAGTCTCTCATATAACTATGGAGAAATTTTGGCTCACTTTAAAGTGTTGGTTCAGTTCATTCAGTTTTATGGGTATTTGTTTATGCACAGCTCTCTTAAAGCCATACCATAGCATTTTAATTGGGTTGAGGTCCAGTCAAAGTCCAGACCTCAACCCGACTGGATCTCAACCCAACTTTGACAGGACTTGATTCTTTTCTTTTCTAGGCATTATTTTGTAGACGCCACTGTGCACTGCGGCCAAACATCGACACTTTAGTCTCATTTGTCCAAAGAACATTGTTCCACAAATCATATAGTTTATCCAGATGCAATTTAGCAAACCTAAGCTGTGCTACCCTGTTCTTTTTAGAGTAAAGGGCCTTTCTCCTGGCAACCCTTCCAAACAAGTCATACTTGTTATGAGCATTCTAATTTTATTGTCATGAACTTTAACATTTAACATGCCAACTGAGGCCTTTCGAGTCTGAGATGTAGCTCTTGAGTTTTTAGTCATTTCTGTGAGTGTTGCATGATCTTACCTTCCCACTTCTGGGAAGATTGTGGCATTGTGTTAATACACACACAATGGTCCAGACCAGAAAACTGCCAAAAGTATGTGTTTATAGCGGTGCTCACACTAGAGGCTGACCAATCAATGAAGTACATTTAATTAGCAGCACCTGGCTGCTATTTATCCTCTTAATTCCTATAGAGGCAAGACTGCATAGAGTCCTGTAAAAACTTTCTTTTGCACAACATGTACATTCACATGGTGTGAGGAAAGAAATCTTTACTAAATCTCACTATCATTTATTGTGATCATTTATCATTTATGAGTAATTTCCCCCCTGGGGATTATGAAAGTATTCTGATTCTGATTCTGAAAATAAATGTGCTCTTTTTGTTGGAAAAAATTCATCATTGAAATTACAATTAAAACACCAGTGGGACATGGTGGTGTGTGTTAGAAGGGGGAACAGAGAGGGAGCACAGGAAAATGACTAAAGTTTAACTTCATGGACCTTTTCTTTAATGCACCTGTTATTTCCATGCTGATTTGTTGTTGTTCAGGCCATATAAAATGACACTCTAAGAGATCACTTTCCCCCTTACCAATAAATGTACAGAACAAAAGACTGAGTAGTAGTTCATTTATCAACCAGTTTGTTTAATTCTGTTTCGATACTACAATGGGAAAAGTATTGGGCCAAACCTCTGAATTGAACTGAAGTTTTCATTCAGTCCCATTGCCACAGGTGTATAAAATCAAGCTTCTAGCCATGAGGTCTGCCTTTACAAATGTGTGAAAGATTTGAGCTGTTCTAAAGAGTTCGCTGAATCTTATTAAATCCTATTACAGTAGGATGTCAGTGTTGCAACAAGTCATTTTATGAAATTTCTTCCCCCCTAAATATCCCATGATCAACTGCAAGTATTATTGCAAAATGGAGGCATTTAGGAACCACAGCAACTGAGCCACCAACTGGCAGACCATGTAAAGTTGCAGAGCGGGATTGCTGAGTGCTGAGGTCGATAAAAGTCACCAATAACCTGCTGACTCAATAACTCCTCAATATCAGTATCAGTATCTTTATAGCATGAGTTTCCATGGCTGAGCAGGTTCTTGCAAGCCTTACATCACCATGAACAATGACAAGCATGGGATAGAGAGGTATTAACCATGCCACTACTACTTTGAAACAGTGAAAACATGTTCTGTTGAATGACAAATCACACTTCTCTATTTGAGTCTAATGGACCAGTCTGGGTTTGGTGAATTCCAGGAGAAGGTTACCTGCCTGACTGTAAAGTTTGGTGGAGGAAGTATAATGCTATAGGGCTGTTTTTCTGGGGTTGACACTGAACACTTTTTTGGAATATCAATGTGTGTGTGTGATAATTAAATGCGCTTGAAGGCATAGAATAAAACACTGTGAATGAAGCTTGTAGTAAAAAAGTGCTTTGAGTGTTCAGTTAGAGTCCATTTGCCATCTATGACCTACTTGACAGCAGCATGAACCATCACTGAGCACAATATTTTACGGAGACTATAACAGATCATTTTCATTTAAGCAAATTCTTTGCACTGGTTTGAATCTGTGTCCCTCTGCCCACCTTACTCTCTTCTCTTTTCCCTTCGCCCTCAACTGGTCGAGACAGATGGCTGCCCCTCCCTGAGCCTGGTTCTGCCAGAGGTCTCTTCATGTTAAAAGGGAGTTCTTCCTTCCCACATTCGCCAAGTGCTGCTCATAGGTGATTGTCTCATTGTTGGGGTTTTCTCTTTAATACTTTAAGGTCTTTACTTTACAGTTTAAAGTGCCGTGAGACAACTTCTGTTGTGAACTGGCTCTCTATAAATAAAACTGAATTGAACTGTATCGTAGCTACTGCGTATGATAGATTTAAATTTGATAATGTAAATGAGATGTCTTCCACAAGGGTCTGACTGACTTCTCTCAGGCAATATTATCACAGAACTTCATACATTTTCACTGCGCTACAGATGACACAAATCAATTACTTAAACTACAGACCCATCTTAAAGACATAAAGACCTGGTTGGCCTCTAATTCTGTACTTTTAATTTCACATAAAAACCCGTTATTGTGTTTGGCCCTAAAAACCGCATCTATCATTGGTATTACCTCAAATAACACTGAGGACTCTTGGAGTCATTTTTGACTAGGATATGTTCCTCAAACAATTCTTTAGAGAATTGCTTCTCTGTGGAACCAGAAATGGTCATTCTTTGGCATCTTCTATGGCATCACCAAAGAGCTGTTTTTAGTTCCAGTCAGTACCTTTATTTTTTATACAGTTAGGTTCATACGTTTCACACACACAGATTTGGGGGGGGTTAAAGTGAACTGTACCTTTTGGCTGCTCCCTCGTATTCTCCACCGAAGGGTCGCCACAGAGGATTAATCCACATTGGTTTTACACCAAATGTCCTTCCTGACACAACCCTTCATGGTGAGAGGGGCTTGTGTCCCCATCTGGGATTGAACCAGGAACCTTTTACTTGTAAGGTGAGCGTGCAAACCACTACGCCAAAGTGAACTAAAATCTTAAAATTTGATTCTCTGCTCGGATTTTATTGCACTGCATTCTGTTACTCTGATTTCCTTTATCTACAGTAAGGTCTCACTGTCTATCTCTCCCACATACACACCCACACACACACAACTATTAAATGTATAAATATCACAGAATTATAGACAGTTGGAAGAATAATTTGATTTTGACTCATCAGTCATATTAAGACAAGACCAGTAAATGTCATGCACTCAAAGAAACATACTTAAAACCTCATAATTGGTTTACAGCCTATGGCACAGAGCTGAGCATAAATTCAGTGCTATTACAACCTGAAGTCTGCCTTGCATCTAAATGGGATGCACTGTCTGATGTAGCTCTCATGTAGGCAGGACACCCCCCCTGCTGGCTCAGCTAGTAACCAACATTTCATGTCACAAAGCCAAATAGCACCATCTCCTGGACATATGGCAATAATGCTACTTGTCAAGAAACAAATTTGTAATCTGCACCAACTGTATCAGCTGAAGTTCTCGGTGTTACTCATGAGAGCTTAGAAATTAATCACAAACATTGCCATAGCCTTATTCATCTGACTATTCTGCATGATTCAGCACACAATGAAAATCTGTTGTTTTAACACAGACACTGTGGACGAAACTGAAAAAAATGTATGAAAATATATATGATTGTATGAAGAGTAAAATGGCACAAAATTTATAAAGTCCAAAAAAGCAGCCATCCGCCATAAGTTTGGCCCTTGTCAAAACCACTCAGGACTTTACCGATCCAGTTCTCCGCTATTGTTGACTTGACAGCAACATTAACTATGAGAGCTGTCCAGTATATCCCAGATCATTAAATCTAAAGCTGTAACTCATAGGACACATGTGTTCAGTAAGTCAATAAAAACACCATTAATGGTTCTGTCATGAAAATTTGATAGAAAATGAATTTGTAGGGTTAAAGTATGGAAATACATCAGCAAGTAGCCCTTTACATCAATGACTGCCTCAAAAAAGATAAAAACTGAGATACTTCCTATTGAGGTATGTAAGCATTTTATTTTGCAAAACTTTCTAATTTGGACACATAAGCAATTATAAATGGTAATACAGATTCTCAAAATAGAAAATGACTATAACTGAGGTGAAAAAGTTAGGGGACCACTAGATTAACCTCAGCAAAGTCTGAAAGTCTTGAGACAACCATCTACAGAAACCTATCATCCATGCATTCTTTATCTAAATTAGAGGAAATGACACTTCCTAACTTAGAAGGGAAGGGCCAACTTTCTAAATACTACAATATGTTGGTTGCACATAGCACAGAATCAGCACTAGATAAGCTAGATGCCTGGAGAAGGGATATACAGGAAAATATTGATGAGTCGGATTGGAGGGATGCTTGAGAAAAATCAGATCACAAAAATCTGAAAAAATGGACATGTTGGGAAGCTGTGTAAAATATAAATAAAAACACAATGCAATTATTTTCAAATCTCATAAAAAATATTTTATTCACAAAGAATATAGTACACATATCAAATATTGAAACATTTTACTATTTTATGAAAAATACTAGCTCATCCTGAAATTGGTGGCAGCAATACATCTCCAAAAAGTTGGGACAAGAACAACAGTAGGCTGAAAAGGTAAGTGGGACTAAAAATAAACACCTGGAAGAACATGTTGCAACCAATGACTGCAGAAAGCATATAGGACCTGATGCTTCCTCAAAAGTGAAGCCAAAAAATTTCTGTTCCCCCTGCTGACTGGCTGCAGTAGTCCTAAGCCCACCACTCCATGTTAGTGAATGGGAGGAGGTCAGATTAAGATAAATTAGTTCTCCTTAGATAATTTGTTTTAAAGATGGTTTCCACCATTTTAAGTAGTTTGTATCATACTGATTAGGTCCATATGGTCTCCCTTCTCATAAGTTTGTTTTGAATGAGTAATTTAATGCTGTAAAAGTGGGTGTAACATCATGATTAGCAGCTCTGACTGCCAATCTAGTGTATGTCTGTTCAGGGAGCGTGGTCTACGTTACATTCCATAGGGTGTGTTGGCAGAAGTTAGATACTATCCCAAATCAATACTCTGCAGATTGTGGCTCCAAAATAGCAAGATGGCAGCTCTCATGAATGGAAAATTTTGGCTGTGCTTTTGTACAGTGAGAAAAAGTGGAGTCATATTGCCCGTCTTTTATACAATCGGTGCAACTAATTAAGTTAATTGGCAACAATCCAGTAATGTGATTGGGTATAAAAACTTTAGAAAGGCAGTCTCTCAGAAATAAAGATGGGTAGAAGTTTAGCAATCCACAAGAAACTGTCAGGTTTCAGAGGTTTGGACCCAAAGAGCAGACTGAACTCTGGCATAAAAATCAAAATGGTTTATTACCAGCAAGAGTCAGGGTATAGGCAGGTAGGCAAGAACTGGTCTTTGTACAGAGTGTTAAGCCAAGAGAGGCCAGGAGTGGGTCAGGCAGGTTACTAAATCCAAAGTGGGAGCAGAGGCACTGAGAGGAGAGACACAAGGTAAGTTCAGGCAGGTTCAACAGAGGTGCATTTGCAGATCTCACGTAGACAGATTTCAGGCCTTGCAAGTGAAAGCAGACACCCTCTCTACTTTTAAGATTAGACTTAAAAATTTCCTTTTTGATAAAACTTATAGTTAGGGCTTAGTTATGCTGCAATAGGTTTAGACTGCTGGGGGGCCTCTTATGCTGGGCATTTCTACTCTATCCACCTCTTTTCACTCCCCATGCATTTATTTGTTACTGCTGCATGCCATTAAATGTTGTTTTCTCTCTCCCATAGCGTGTGCCTCTCTCTGCTCTCCTTTCTGTCTTCTCTGTTCCCTCACCCCCAACCGGTCGAGGCAGATGGCTGCCC
>VUQH01032351.1:0-13203 GCA_015106775.1 Etroplus canarensis | reverse complement strand
CTGAAACTCTCAGCAGTAAATTGTTTTGTCTTTTCAGATCAGATGTCTTCCTGCCTGAAAATGTGTAGGTTCAACAGTTTGATAAAGTATGCAAAATAGTTGGGACAGGGGCATGGTAAACATGCCCCTGTCCCAACTACTTTGAGAATTTGGGTTGTAGCTTAGAAAAGAGATGGGAAGTGCCTCAAAATTTGGATGAAACATACATTAATTTACTTTACCTAAAGCAATATGTAAACACAGAACCAAACAGTCTTACATTCGTTCATGCATAATACTTCCATATGAAAAGCTCACTAATAATAAAAATAAGTTTTCATCAGCATTTTCAGGATCAGAATCAAAATTGGAATCAGAATCCTATATTAATCCTGGGGAAATTGCTTTTAAAGCAAACCACTGATTCAGTTGACATGACAAGCTCAGGAAGGTTGTTCCAAAATTTAGGCGCTACATCCTTAAAAGCATAGACATCTCTTGATTTAATTTTTTTATTTATAACATTTTTTGTAGTATGCTAAATGACAGCCCGATGATGTTGCTATTTTCAATTTTAATTACTTAACCCTCTGATAAAGTGGAAATTTCTTGCTCATTGGGATTTATGCAAAAGTGAAATGACTACTTTTTGCATTGTAAGTTCGATAGTTCTTCTTTGCATAATACTCTTGGCAGTGGAGAATTTTCACCAGCTGGTTGTACTGACAATTCTATTGCCTGCAGTCAGAGCGAAAGCTGTTTCAGTGGTCATCGTGGTGGCTGTGAGGTGTTTGGAGAATGTTTTAAATGGACTCAGTAAGCTGATTAGGACCAGAAAGAACACAGCAAATATAGTTTGATGTGCTTCATGGAGCATTGCAGTGTGCAGTGAGACACTCACACTCCTGGGACCACAGTGTGAGTGCATCTGGCTTCAGAACTTTTTGGGAAAGGAACTAAGAACATGGAATAGTTAAAAACCTCTGATCAGCTAACTGATCTGTCACCAACTGCTGAACTAAGATCTCCGTAGGCCTGCTATATATGCAGAAGACTTGCCATGTAGGGCTTAATATGTAATTAATACAATTTTAAAATGACTTCTAAAATTCACTGGAATCCAAGAAAGGGAACCAAGAAGAAGAGCAATGTGCGATTGTCAGCTGGTTATTAATAGTAGCTCAGCTGCAGCATTCTGGACTAATTAAAAACACGCTAGGGAGGACTGAGAAATGCACATTTAAAGTGACTTTTTGCATGTTCCTTCAAACACACACACCTACACACACACACACACACACACACACACACACACAAACCAGACAAAAACATAAACTCCTTGGTGGACTGATAAAACCTTGGGCTGACAGAAAGATCTCTGAGATAATTTCGGGGTTAACTTTTGGCATTCAATACTTACATAAGTACGTACATAGTAACTTATGCTGCGGATCTATTACCTGCTCTGAATTAGGTTAAGCACCAAATCAGGGAAAAACAGTCATGACATCACTGACTACTGTCCAATCAATTCTCTGGAAAATAGCATCAGTGATCCTGGAAGATCCCTTGGACCAGACTTGGACCTCTGTGTGCAGATAATAGGAGGGTCTAAAGTTTTCTGAATAGCATCAAAAGTCTTTCAGCATCAGTAATAAATATAGATTTGTAGATAAATTCTTAGATGCAGCTTCATTTATTGATTTGATTTCATTTGTGTTGGATGCAATTTTATAACAATTTGATTGTTCTATTAGCCTTAATATATGATATTAAAACATGATGCCTAATTGTTCTTTTTGATTTGTAGTCTAAATAAAATTTGCACGTAGACTAAACCTACATTTTAATTTTATTTTTATGTTTGCTCTTTATTTGCTCTCAGACCTTTCATACAGCACCAGGGCTGGAGCTCAGTCAAACATTAATTTAATGGATTAAAAATTGTAATCTGTCAACTTCTCCCTTGTCTTCAAGACAGAGATACTCTATTATTCTACGCAGTCAGCATTTTTGCTGACATCCCTTATTGGCTTTATGCGGGCTAAAGTTCATTAATATATGAGATCTTTTCCAATACTTATCGAACACACACATTTATGTAGTACTATACTACTGTGCAGCACTTGTTAGAGGCACTCACACCATTGATCTGGCTGCAGCAGCTGTACTGATTTCAGTCTGTATTCTGTGTTTAACCTCTCCATATTTTTTCTCATGTTTTAGTTTTATCTTCCTCTGTAAAATCAGCTGCTCTACTGCCGGTAGACTTATCCATGTTTGTGATTGATCAGATGCTGCCAGTGCCTCCCCTTTTCATGTGAAAGCACTCAAAGCTGAGTTGAATTATCAAGTTGATAACTGCCTTTGTGTGACCATCCTAATTACCAATGTTAGGTTAAGTAAAACCAGATAATGGAAAGATAGCGTGGGTATGTTTAACTTGATTTATAGTACAGGCCTCTGGATGTTGTGATGGTTCAGAAGTAAGATTCACTTTGCATTATTTCCACTAGATCTACTACTTATTACCCTGATGTCTGTGTTGACAGAAAGCCACTGCAGGTATGATGTGGATGACCACTAAGTTGAAAATGAGTTTTGCAGGTAAAATACCAGATGGAGTTTTCATGCTGAGCTTTTTTTTTTTTTTTTAACTTAAATTCAACTTGGAATTTTTTTAATGGTAATCATTTATATATAAAATAAATGTGGGTTGCAGGGCATTATATTTGTTGAAGCGGAATGGGGAGGGCTGTCTGTTGCCACTTTATTGACATTACCATCAGTCTAAGCTGCACACACAAACAAAAAAAAGAAAAATCAGACTAAAAAAAAATAACAAAGGTAGTAATCATTAAACCTGAGAACTATTGGCATGTTTTCATGTTGGTACATTGCTGTGCAGCCTCAGTACCACTGGTGTGGCTATAGACAGTGTTTTGCTGTATTTACATATTTGAAACACTGCATCTTGGATATAATAAAAAGATACAAATAATTTAAAAAGTTAATAAAAATGATACGTTTTAGGCAAGGTTTACCCATAATCTAAGTTTCTGTCTTTTAACCAAAAAGGTAGACACTGTTATTACAAACAACTCAAGTGAAGCCGAATACGGTCATGTATCTTTGTGGTTATTTTGCTTGGATATTATTAAGGTGCTAGATATACTCATCTTGCATGTGTGAGAGTATGTACGCAATGGCCTTCGCAGTGGATTAAATAATTTAGTGAATCAAAGCAGCATTATGAGTGTCCTCAGTTTTATTTGATGAAAGTGCATTTCATAATCATGGTTAGTGACATAGTAAATTTAACCTCAAAGCAGCAACATGAGTCAGTGACCCCTTTTACCTTGGCATTTCATCTCCCAGAGAAAAAGAGAGAAAGAGACAGAGAGAGACTGATACTTGCTTCACACGCATCCATTTCAGTGTTACATAAGACAATCTCTCCACTCTCTACTTTCAGGACATCAGTCAGGAATCGTGGTGAACAAAAGGGTGAGACCACATGTTTCGACTCAATTAAATGTCATGCAATAAATGAATTCCTCCCCAAGCTGTGCTGGAATGAGTAAGCTAGGCAATGCTTTCCTCTCACACATTTATGCTGTCAGGATGTGACATGTCTCCTACATTGTTCTGGAATATAGGCAGGGTGTCACATTAGTTAAGGCAGGAGCTGTAGCTAGCTAGAGATCTGACATGCTGGTAATTAGTTTTCCTGGACATAGTGGGGGCAGGAAGAGAGAGGTGTTTAAAAGTCGACAATACCCACTGTCAAAGTACCAAGCACTTCAGCTTCCACTCTGTTCCAGTGTTTTAGGATTTTATGCCTCTATAGTACGACATTTTCTCCTTTCATTCCCTACCACATTCTCTTCTCTTCTCCTTCACCTCTTCATGAGATGGTTGTGAGGTGATAAACACAGTTTACAACCTTAGATGGGTCTAATATAAAGGTTTCTTTGTGATCGGTTGGCCCATACTATGCAACTGTGAAAATTAAATAGTTTTATCATTTTTCTGCCAAAAATGAAATAAAAAATATTTATTGATGTGTGTTTAACATGCATCAATATATCTGTCATTTCTACATGTTCAAAAACAGCCATTCTTTTTGACTCAACCAATAACTTTGTTTTTATATTTTTAATTGAAAATAGTAAAGTTGAAGGGTAAAGTCAAACACACCTCTCCTACTACAGGTTCCCATAACAGTGTGGACTGTACCAACTGAGGTGCTTCCTGAACTAGTCTTTGTTTATATCATTATATGTCAATATAATTAAATTCCCTGTAATTATTGATCATCAATATCGTCAATACAACATTAACACATTTCTTTCACTAATACTCAGCGAAATACTCAACACTGCAACTGTTTTATGTTGTCATTCATTACATAAAATTGTAAATGAGAAACTTAAGTAATTATTTTTTGTCTTTAATTACAGTTTGAATCACTGTGCAGCTTGACTAAAAAGGCCAAGCAAAAGGCTCACTGCAGATGCAGTTGAGTCAGCGATGTATTGATTCAATTTTTTTCGAGTTTGTATAAAATATCAATACCTTGGCTTCGGGCGTTTGCAGATACAGAGTACAGGTCCAGAACCAGAATCAGTGGTAAATTAATAAGCTGTATTCTTTCCTTTGAACAAGAGACTAGGAATCATTCAGCTCAGTATTGTAACATTTAGCTTGACTTAAATATTGCTGACAGTTGGCTAGCTCAATACTGCAAATCTTGTAAAGGACCTTGGTATCATTGTTGACCCTTTCTCTGAAATAGGATGTGCAAATTAAATCTATTGTAAAGGACTTTAGACATTAAGCTAAAGTCAAACCCTTCCTGTATTTTAAGAATCTTGAAAAAGTGTTTTTTATTACTTCAAGTCTTTATATGCCAGATTGGGCAAAACAAATGGCCCAAATTCCTGCTGTTAGACTCCTGCCTGGTAGATGAAAACGTGAACACATTTCACCTGTCTTGGCACGAGTACATTGGCTTCCTGTGTAGTTTAGGATTCATTTTAAAACCCTACTGTTCACTTCTAAGTGCTTGAATGGGCTTGCTCCTAAGTATTTATCAGATTTGTTACAGATTTAGACCCCTGTAGAATGCTTAGCACAGCTGACCAGCAGCTGTTAGTAGTTTCACAGTTGTTGCTCCAAAACTCTGGAACAGCTTCCCCCTCCAGATAATGTTGTCTGCCTCATTAACATTTCTTTTAAATCTAAGCTAAAAAGTTACTTCTACTCTTTAGCCTTGTCGGTTTAGTTCTAAATTACAACTGTATCTTTCTTTTATCAGTATTGGTTTTTATCTTAATTATTTATATTTATTCATTTGTGAATGATGAATGGATATTTATAACTATGTCTTATTTATGTTTTTAACTGTGTCTCCGGACTGTTTTGCTGTCTTAATATTGTTTTATTGATTATTGAGACTTTGGTCATTCATGTGCTATAGAATTATTAAACTTTGTAACAATTCATTTTACTCAGCCAATTTATTTGCATCAGTCTTATTTTAACTCTGTTGTCAAAACCTTCAAATACTTGGGCTCCACCATATCCAACAATCTGTCATTGAATGCAGAAATCAATGCTGGTATTGGTAAGGCTGCAATGGTCATGTCCAAACTGAGACATAGAGTGTGGGAAAACAAGAACTTGAGGCTGCACACAAAGATGAGTCTACCAGGCATATGTCCTCAGTACCCTGCTTTCTGGCAGTGAGACGTGGACAACCTATACCAGACAGGAGACTAGGCTCAACACCTACCATTTGAGATGCATCCACAAGATATTGGGCATCACATGGCGGGATAAAGTTCCGAACACAGAGGTCCTAAGCAAAACAATGACCACATCCATTTTGCCATGCTCAGCAAACAATGTCTATGCTGGCTTGGATACATATATCAAATGGACAAAGGTCGCATGTGCAGCTCGAATGCTGCACACGCCCCACTGGCAGTCCACATCTTCAATTCAAGGATGCTTACAAAAGGGACTTAGAGGCTGCACGCATAGACACTGACACATGGGAGAATATAGCATCAGATCGCTCCTCATGGAGACAAGCTGTGAGGGCTGGGGTTCAAACTGCTGAGAGAGATCGCTGCAGGAAGCAGGAAGCCAAGCGTTTGAAGCGCAAGACATCAAGCAACACAACAGTCATCATCTGCGATGAATGCTTCAAAGATTGCCACTCAAGGATTGGTTGATACAGTCATCGAAGACATTGCTATAGTACAACTGACAGGGGCAATCCATCGTCCTCAGGGACAGATGGAGGCCAATGATAATGATGAATGATTTTAACTCTGAGTGAGACTACTAAAATGCTTTTATTTATTTATCAGTAGGAATGCAGATTGCAACAACTGAATACCTGTCCTTATCCCCTTTCCCTTTCCAAATGTGTCTGAGAACCTACAGTGGCCATCAGAGGACAAAATTTGGTCTTTCATGACTACAACTACAAGTACTTCCAGTCCAGAGACTGATGTATGTAAATAAAAAATATGAATACAAATATAATTAGGAAATAGAAATGCAATTGAATGTTATAAGATTTAGGATTTAGAAGTTAAGTTTTTGTACCCAAAGTTAATAGACTATAGGCAACAAGTATTGATAGTCATACTGCATTGGTAAGTACTAGCTAGCCGATTTAAATGCTCATACAAGCTGGTCATACAAGCTAGCATTTACCATGATAACATATTTTTCCATGTTTAGAGTGAAAGTGTTGGTAGTATAACTGGCACGGAGGTTAGAGAAAACAGAAACACAAAAACTAGTACTCAAATCTGTTTGCCTGTTCTGAGCTGCTATTAAAATATGGCTGCACAACACAGTAATTCCTGTCCAATAAGACCTACTATCTTTACATATATGATTTTCCTTTCATAAGTGAACAAAAACATGATTATTAGAATGATTTTAGCATAATTATTAGACTCAGTTTCTGATATCAGATCACCTTAGACACTCTTTTTTTAAGGTTGTGCTAGTTTCTATTTCTCCTGCTCCTGTGCATAATATAAGTGTCTATTAAGTGCATAATATTAAATTGGGGACAATACATTATGCTCCCATAAGGGCTTCTCAACTAGTTTTACACTGAAAATAATAAGAGGAAGACAGAACAAGGAAGAGGAGAAGCAAAAAAGCAAAGCATCATCAGAGCTTTTCAGTCATGTCAGCTTCACCACAGCTCATGGTGAAGTAAAAAACTTTTGCAAACATGTCTCCAAACTGCTGACCCTCTGCTGTCAGCTTCTTCCGTGCTACATTAACTCACCTGCAAGGTATCAGTGTGCTGCTGCTTATGGGTAGTATTGTAAACACAGAACACTATAGAACCAAATATAAGCAAATCAGACCATAGCTAATCTACCTTTTTAAGTTAGGAACATATCACATCAGATTCCTGAGATCGCCGCATTATATTGTGTTACTTGGTTACTAATTCTGTATTTTTATAATTATAAAAATGAACTGAGTATTATTGTTTTATAAATCCAAAAGTATTGGTGACCTAAATGCTAAACTTAAAGTAAGCAAATGCCATGAAGTAGACTTTATGGCATTTGTTTTGTGGAGAAAGTGCATATGTAGAGGACTAATGTCTAAAAAAGTAGTTGTATATGGCTACAGCAATAACTGATGATCACTTAATTGTTGGTTGGTTCAAGTGAAGAGGAATATGACAAAATGATCTCCTAGTTTAGAGCCATTTCAAAGAAAACCTTGTACCACATACAGTATGTACGCAGAGATTTTCACTCATGCACTGCAGCCCTGAAATTTTCTAGACGTTACTCAAAAGAGGTGAATGTGGAGAAAATGTCTGAGATTGTCAGATTGGATATTAAATGGTCTTTACCCTAGTAGAAAGTTTGTGTCATGTCAGATTGCACAGATGTAAGAACACAGCTGGTAATAGTCCTTTGAATACACAGCTAGTGATTGTGTCCTGCATACTCTCATAAGGCAGCACACTTTTCTAAGCCACACAAAATACTTCTAAAAGTGAGAAACCAGTGGATCAGTGATCACCTACTGGTTGCTACGTGTAAGAAAGGGCAACTACGGACAATGTCTTAACTGGAGTCTCTTGACACTGATTTGTGAAAATAGCACAAGAGGCTTATACAAGGGTGAAGGCTGAGATGTAACAGGTCCGTCTGGGTCAAATTTACAGCGCAGTTGCTTTTAACGCCCTCAGTATTGCCCCTCAGACCTTCGATACTGCATTTAATCCTTGAAGACATAAGACAGCTGACCTTTGATATAAATCCATAATTCCACACAATCTCATCCAGCATTGGTGTAATCCATCTTATTTGATATGAAAAACACTGTGTGGCAGTCAGACAGAGAGGTGGATACAGTTGACAAATGGGAATGGAGGGGTAACAGAGGAGAGAAAGACAAAAAGGTTGATCTATTTCAGGACTGGTAATCCGTCTAGAACAACGTCAGCCACGCCACATGTGTCTTTACATGTCACCATGACACTGAAGGAAATAGCAGTGCACTCAGTGGTGGGGATGAGCTAGAAAGAGAAATAGATCGTTGAAATCAATGGATGCAGGAGCTTTACTTGGCATGGACTCACTTCACAGAAATGCAGCACACATCAGGGGGGTGCATGTGTTGAAGAAAGACAAAGTAAGGACAATGCAGTTTAGCCATACACAGCATAGTGTCTGAGCATACATGGCTATGCTGTACATAGAGAAGTACTATTCGTTTCTGTGCACTGGGGAATTTGGAGTCTACTGAAATTAAAGGAGAGGTAGGGTACAGATGGCGGGTGGCCTGTAGTCGATGTGTGTGACAGATGAACCATGAACCTTTGGTATTCTCACATCAAGAACATCCTTGGTGGGGCCTGGAGAGAACAAATGCTAAGAATAAAATATGGAGCAACTCCCCTGATGGATGGTGGAAAATAGAGCAAATGAACACAGACAGTGACATTCAGCAGGGTGCGACTATAGCAGGGTTATGATCGCTGGTGCTCGCCAGTCATTGCCAGTCTTTAGATATCCCTCTCTCACTAATATTTAGTTTATTTTTTTAGTATTAAGTTTTGCTAGTAGAGGAAACAATGCATAAAAATAGTTGAGGGTTTACCCTGGTCTCAGGCTACAGAAAAGATGGGCAGAAAATAGTGATTGCAGGTTAATCTGTCTTAATTCATAAGTCTCTTAAGACTTTGGGGATGAGAAGCAGCATGGAGAGACTTAATACAACACAGGGTTGGTTTGAATAGATTAATCTATATTGCCTGGGCTTAGACATGCAAATTTTAGTGTGTGGATTCAGAAAACTGAGCGACTACACCTTTAGAGCCCTTAAGCCTCTTTTAAATATCTGGCAGAAATGTAAAGTACATCAACAATAGATGTTTTGGAGGGTGTTAAAATACTGAGCTTTTATTTAAGGATTTTAATTCTTTATGAGACTCAGATACCCTGTCCAAACCTTCCAGCCCTGAACTCAGTGAAGAGAAATTTAAGCTGAAATATACTAAAAACTCTCTGCAGTAAGATGAACAATAATACACTAGTGCTAAAAGTAGTGCGCAATTGCCAGTTTATATCATTACTCATGTAAATATATTTTTAAAAAATTCTGGTTCCAGCTTTCCAAAATTAAATGCTTTGATTTTTTTTCCCTCTTAACAGCAGAAAATGAAAAACAGCTAGGTGAAGCAGAATATCAATCAGAAGATGTGGTGATTAATATTCAGAGTAAATATAGTGGATGGTTCTGCATAATGGCACTATGCTCTGACATCATATCCAAAATGTAATGTTTAGAAAACCTGAGTACACAACACACTGTGAATACTGACATTCTGAATTATGGAATGCCTTCCATAGTTTTTGTTTTCTTTGTGTAAAAATGTCTAATAGTGTTAGAATCGCTCATTTACATACATACTAAAGTTCTGACAACATTTTGTAGATGGTGGGTGAAATAGTTTAATTACATTTTAAGTGTTACTCTTTTGTTGCTGTGCATTTTTTCAAGTAGTTAGTTTGGCTCTAGTGGATAATATAACATCAAAGTTATGTTGCACTGGAGACATACAGTCATCTGAGACCTTGGATACATATGTCTTTAATAGTAAGTCAGCTGCTCAATTTTTGCTCACTATTTTGCCAAGGGATTGCCATAGAAGATGAAGCTGCATAGGTAATTTGGCACAATTTTTACACCGGATGGCCTTTCAATGTCACTCTCCCATGTTGGGAGGGGCTTGTCTCCCCACTTAGTCTCAAATCAGGGACCTTTGATATGTAACTCAAAATTAAAATTTTATCCTGTTGGTGGCATTGTGGAAAAATTTAGATCACTAAACCACTGGTGTGCATATTAAAGTCAACTAGCAGTGCGGCAGAGAGTACAGCCTTTACACTGTGGACGTATTTTGTGGTGGGGTAATAATAAGCATCTTCTAAGGAGGTCTACTTTAGATTTTAAAGCAGCACCGGCAGCTAAGTATAGCTCAACAAAACTGTTGGTAAGGCCCAATGAGGAGGATATGTTGGCTACACACCCTCGGTATAGAGCATATACTGTAGATAAGATGTGCAATAGCCAACATGCAAAGGAGTGCTTATCTACTCAAGCTGCTTTTCTCTGTAGGTAATGCTGTGATAATGCAATGCAATGTATTAGTCTTTAATGAAAGAAGTTTCATGAAATAATAGGTCACTTTTAAAAGTAATGTTACACAACAATATCAACTGATTGAAGTCACCAGCATGACAGAGGGTACTCCAAAGCAACTGCTGAACATGGAAACAAAAGACCATCAGTATGAAAACAAGAGAACTGAAGAGAGGCAATATTCTTAGTGAACAATGATGCACTTTTTGGAAATTTTGCCTCTGAAAATCACTACAGTGGATTTTAAATCAAATGAATAAGATGTGATTAAAGTGCAGACTTACAGCTTTTATTCAAGGGGTCTAACCAAAGAACATTTAGGAATTACAGCCATTTCTATGCATAGCCCCCCATTTTCAGCTGCAAAAGTAACTGGATAATTGACTGACAGGCAATTTCATGACCTAGTGAGGCCAGTTCCCTGGCAAACAACAACAAAAGATCTGAAGAGAATTCATTTCAAGTGTTTAACTGACATTTATTATGTACTCATTTGAACTTGCAATATGACATCCAGAAGGATGTTGACCTAAGTGAAGGAGACCTGACCTGAAAAACTGAAATATACCTATCAGAGGGAGAGCAAAAACTTCAGGAGTGGCCAAAATGCGCTAGTATATTCTTTAAAAGAATGGATGCACTCACCATTTCAGCATCACCAAAAGGCCTGGAAGACCATGGAAGACAAGCATAATCACAAAATTATATCCTTGTTCAATAAAAACATAAAAGAAAAAAAATCATCAATAACATTCTAGGCAAGTTAAGAACACTCACAATGTCAGCCTACCTCCTTGATAAAGTCTGTAATCAAGAGGTACCTTCATGAATATACATCCAGAGGGTTTACAACAAGGTGAAAATAACTGGTTACATTCTCACACAGGATGGCCCGATTACACTTTTCCAAAAAACATCCAAAAGAGTCTGCCCAGTTCTGTAAATAAATAAATAAATGCGCAGATGGAACTGAGTGTGTTATTGTCCAAATACTTATAGACCTAACTGTCAATCATAGTTTACAGAACAGCTTCTATAAAAGAAAGAAAAAAATTAAATAATTAAAATAATTAAGACCAAGGATTGATTCTGATACCTAAATCTGTTTACACTGATCCAATCCCAACTAGTTTTTCTGAGGATGAGTGGATGATATGATGCTATTATTCACTTGACACTAATTCATTCTTGTATCTCTCAAAGTAGCACAAGAAAATAATCATGCTTATCAAAAGCTGTAATCCATCCTTTCCAGCAATGCTCCTCATGGACTCTGTTCCAGAGAACCCAGAGCAAATGAAGCAGTGTGAGTTCAATCCAAACCAATCTTTCTAACCCGCCCAGTCATTAGCCACCACAGATGTTAATACATGCCTCTCATTTGCATATGGTAATAAGGAAGATGATTAAAAAGTGAAATTGGGGCTAAGTGGTTGTTGCTGTGTGAATGTTCATGCCAGTAGTGAGATTTTGTTATCTCCCAGAGATGAAACCATTCTTGTCTTTTTCTGTTGTTTTATAAGTGTGGAGCTCTGTTGCGAGGCAAGCCTCCAGACTACACTTGCAATCTCAAAAGATCAGTGCAATTGAGAGTGTGTGTGTCTAGTATACGTCCCAGATGAATTTGTGTCTGCACTTGAGATAATGCCTTCAGAGACAAAGGGGTATGTTTCTTCAGAGAGGCACTTTGTTTCCCACAGAATGCATGGAATATTCAATGAAGCCAACACTGAATCACATGTAAGACAGCATTAAATTGGTTTGGGAGCAGAATGATCAGCAGAAGGCTGGTTTTGTTATATCAGCATTGAGTTTTACGCCAATCAAGGACAGTGTCCATTGAGTCTGCCCTTTCATGTAAAAGTTAGAACTTATCACAAAAAAGAAAGGGCCAATTTGAAAGTGATGCTTTTTTCTGAAGAGCGTTCAGCAGAGTTGGAAGAGTTTATAATTACATTCCTAAGGGAGGCCAAAGATTTCCTGCAGCATAAGGCATTGTATGCCTTTTGAAAGTACCATATGCCTGAATTTGGGACAGTAAATCAAGCTTGTTGCATTTATTCAAACCACGCTTTATCATGACCCTGGCATTCAGAGAGTGAGTGAAAGCTATTTTCCTAATAAAGATTGAGCAGCATATTATTCCTGGCCCTCTGGAGGGCATACTGCTTCTCTTCCTTGATGAAAAGATGCTACCTTGGCAAATAATAAAGTGAGCTTCTTTTTTAGACTCTGCTGCCGTCACTCGATTATGCACTGCCTTTTCAATAGAGGTCTTTGTAAAGCTTCAGACTTAATGCAACACATTCAGTCTCTTTTGAAGGGAATGCAGCAATTGTGTGTCTGCATTCTTGTTAAATAATCCATCAGGATTAATCCAGGTGAATATCCCAAATGTAAAGACAAACCAGTGTTGACTTCCTTCTGTTTCAAGGGCATTTAGTTGGCTCTCAACACTGAGTTTCAGCAAATAAGTCTCCCTTGGGGAGTTTTTTACAAAGTGTCTGTCATGAG
>VUQH01032350.1:0-14433 GCA_015106775.1 Etroplus canarensis | reverse complement strand
GCTGATAATTGATCTGAACTGTGAACTGATCCTTTGTACCTTCGGCATCTGCCTTCTATTTTCCCCAAGGAGTTGCCACAGCAAATTAATCCCCATTGGTAATTTGGCAGATGTTTTACGCTGGATGCCCTTCCTGACCCAACCCTCCATGGTGAGAGGGGCTTGTGTCCCCACCTGGAATCGAAGTGTTAAGTGTTAAAAATGACGTTGGTACTTACCTTTGAAATAAATAAAAAATACAGCCAGACTGGAGCAGAGATCTCCTTCATGACTTTAGTGTTCTTTTTAAGTCTTCTATGAAGTACAGGAGATTGCCATCCTTTCAAAAGAAAGCCCCCAATGGTGGTGGAGGTAAGTTTTTCCAACCCATCCCTACAAAATGTCTGGAAGGTGTTGAAATGGGCTGAGGTGAACCCAATCCAGTGAACCCTAGTGGCCAGATGGGGCAATTTCTTATCCTAGAACAGACCACTTACATAAAAAAGCAAGTTTCATGTAGCCAGCTTGATCCAACTTTTGAGATCAGGTGGGTCTTTCAGTGTACTCACAGCTCTTCTTCTTCCAGCTGCTCCCGTTAGGGGTCACCACAGCGGCTCGTCTGCCTCCATCTCACCCTATCCTCTGCATCCTCTTCCCTCACACCAACCCTCTGCATGTATTCACAGCTCAATTTTGGCATCTGTGGGAGTTGACTTACTCTAATCTCATTGCCTTGTAATTTTTTTTGTCTCTCAATACCTTTAGACACCAGATAGAAACACTACAACTGATGGTCAGGCGTTTGCACATCTGCATAAAGGAACTGAAGATAATCCATCAGAAGACATTTTTATCAAGATAGAATATTTTCGAATTTTAGATGTGGGGAAAATATCAAAACAAGACCAGCGTGTATCTCTCTCTCTCTGCTTTATTCAAGATTGTTTTTGGTAAAAAATAAAAGTAAATTTGGCATACAGATACATTCACTCGTCACAGATAATTGTGTTTGCATGACTTAAATGTCAGTTCAACACTTTTATCAACACTTATCTCTAACTGCAGAGATACTGTCATGGAATTTATATTTCTCTAGCTAGAGTCATACTTTTCCTATACGTAAAAAACAGAAATCAAAAGAGAGAGAACTTAAAAACCACCTTAAGGCCCAAAAAATAAAATTTTTTCTAGACTGTTAGAAAAAAATAGAACAAAAAGCAGCTTAACTAGCATGCAAGAGCAACATTTGTCAATAAGCCTCGAGTACTTTGTAGGAGGAGAAGGGTTTAACAAAGTGATAGTCCAGGTTGCCGCAGTGAGGGCATTGCTGGACGTTGCTGTACTCGGAGAAATACTGCATCCCGACTCGAACGTCCACCACCGGCTTCCCGCAGTGCTTACAGTTGAGACGGGCCTGAGGACACAAGGGACATAGGGCACAAGGCAAGATTTCAGCATGAAAGTTCACTTGTTACTGCTACAAAAGCTTTCTAGTTTTTAATGGCGTATTTTATTCTTCTACAGACTACATGCAAGTGACGTCCTTGGATGAAAAACTGAATGTACTTTTGAGGTACATGTACTACTTCTTGTAAGATGGGGGCAGAGCCATCAGTTATCAGGCTCCTCTCCTTTGGAACTCATTCCCAGTTTCCCAGAGTTCAGGAGACAGAAACTCTCTGCTTTTAAGATTTGGCTTCAAACTTAGGCTGGAGATGACCCTGAACTATCCCAACCAGTTATGGTGCAATGGACTAAGGCTGTGGGGTGCTGCTGGGACATCTTTTCACTCCCGATGTGTTTATATGCCGCTTTTACATGTCATTAACTTTTGTCTACTTTCAATCATAATCTGTGTTTTGTCCTGTTTTTTATGGTCTCTCTATGCTGTTTTTTTTTCTCTTTTCTTTGTTCTCACCCACCAGCCAATCAATGCAGATGGCTGCCCCTTCCTGAGCCTGGAACTGCTGGACGTCTCTTCCTGTTACAGCGGGGTTCTTTCTTCCCACCATTGCCAAGTGCTGCCCAAAGGAGAATGTCTCATTGTTGAGTTTTTCTTTTTAATATTGCATGATCTTTACCTTCCAATATAAAGCACCTTCCCGAGAGACTTGAACAACTCCACCTGGGGCAGGAGTCATCCAGATGGTTGAAAAGAAGGTTCCCTTCTCGAGGCTTCATGTGCACACAAACCCCCCCTGCTGGTCATAACCTTTATTGTCATTTTAATTATTTGTGATGGCCTCTTGGCTGTCTAGCAACAGTGTCAGCATGGGAATAATCACTGCTAAAAATAGAAAAAACCCATTAATTTGATTTTCTGTGGTTCATTCATTCACCTGATCTGTTTTGATTAATGTGTGGGTAATGGTTATAGAGGTCTTTTAATGTCAAAAAACTTGTCAGTATGATTTCAGTGAATTTTTAGAAAACTCCAATAGGACATGAGATGTTTCTCAAAAGATGGGATAGTGATTGTGCTTATGAATACTTGAGTGATGGTGACTTTATTTTTTATTAAGAAACAATATTTTTCTATTGTGCTTGGACTCAGTCGGTTTCTCTTTTTGGAAATAACCTCTCTTGCTTTGAAGAAAACCCTTTCCCCCTGGGATTAATAAAGTATTCGGATTCTGAATCTTTCACATGGAAAACAGGTGAAATTCCAGCATGAACACTAACACGTACATTTTGTAGGGATCAATTGCACTTTATATATGTTCATAAATCACGCCGACACTCGAACTACTACCTGAACCAGCAAGGCTTCAGACGTCATCTGCGATGTCACTCGCGCTTAAAGAAGAACTTAGTAACCATTAAAGCTCGTCTTTGTTTTTTGTCATGCTGTGTTCTGGAGTCCTGCATTTGGGTCCTCTCACTCACTGACAATCATTACACTTGTCAGTTCATAAAATAATTGTCTAGAAATAGATCTTAATGTATTATTATAGGTTGTGATAGGAGTATATTTTACTTTTGGTACTTTACCTTCATAGTTTGTACTCTTAAAGCCATGACTTTTTCTCATAACAGTATTTCTACACAGTAACTTAAGGTAAACATCTGAGTACTTCCTCTATGACTGGCTTTCTGTTAATGGCAGAACAAAACTGCTGAGAGCAACACTTTCGTTCAAACTTCAAGGGAAAAAAGTCAGTGGAGGAGGACAGAGGAGAACATCCCGGTGGATTATCTGCACGTCTAGCCACCTCCCTCCTGGGAATATTAAAGGACTCTGATTCGGCTTCTGATTACTCAAAAATGTAACAACTGATTCATAATTTCAGTAATTTGTTTAAAACTAAAATAACTTTTCAAATGTGAGGATTAGCTTCCTTTCTTTGTTACATAAGAGATTTAACTGAACTGCTTTGCACCATTTAAGTGGATGAAACATCAGTGCAAGCACTGGAGGACAATAGGAGATACTTTTGCCAATTTTTTTTTACTTAACAGATAAAATTATCAGATGAGAAATTAATCACCAGATTACTCAGAAATGAAAATAGTCAGTAGCTGATCCCCTAAAAGACAGTGAATCCAAGAAAACAATCCTTTTCCTTTAAACACCACGTAAAGTAAGTGGAGCTTGGAGATGAGATGATTTTCTTTCATCTTTCTATCAGTTTGATAAGAAGTTCAATAACCAAAACTTTAACCTCAACAACATGTTGACAAAGTGTTTCTATCATACCTTAAAGGATATGAATACGTGAACTGTGATGGCTACATCTGCATAAACAATTTTCACATAAGGATAACATAACAACAGCTCATAAAGCAAGTTATGTGATGTGTGTAAGTATTGCGCCTATTTGTGTTAGGACATTATGTGTGCGCAAATTTGGTTTTTTTTTAACATCATTTAACATCATTTATTCAGAAGAGCATTTGTGAGGTTGGATGTTTCCACACCAAACTCGTCCAATCATGCCTTTATGGGCCTTGCTTTGTGCACTGGGCTACAGTCATGCTGGAACAGAAAAGAGCCTTCTCCAAACTGTTTCCACAAAATTGGAAGGATGGAATTGTTTGAAATGTCTTGGTAAGATGAAGCATTGAAATTTCCATTCACTAGCCCAGGCCAAACCCCAGGAAAACTGCTGCATAGCATTAACTCTTGTCCATCAAACTTTATAGTTGGCACAATGCAGGCAGACAGGTAACGGTCTCCTGGCATTCACCAAAACCAGACTTGTTCGCCAGGCTGACAGAGAAGCGTGATTTGTCACTCCATAAAACAAGTTTTCACTGCTATAGAGTTAACATGCTTTACCCACTACATATGATATTTGGCTTTGTGTTTGATGTGTAAGGCTTGCGTACAGCTGCTCAGGCATGTAAACCCAGGCCATGAGGCTCCTGGCACACAGCTTTGGTGCTGATGTTTTATGCACAACGTGCCTTCCATCTTGCAATAATACCACTTACAGCTGAAGATGGAATATCTATGAGAGAAGAAATTTCAAAGGCTGACTTGTTGTAACGGTGGCATCCAATTACAGTACAAGGCTCAAATTCAGTGAGCTCTTTGGAATGACTCATTCTTTTACAAACGTTTATAAAGGCTACGGGTTTGATTTTATACACCTGTAGCAATGGGACTGAATGAAACACCTGAATTCAATAGTTAAAAGGTGTGGCCCAAAACTTTTGTCCATATAGTCTATATGCTGTCTGTGATTACTAACAGGAAAAAACAGGTCTTTGGAATTTGCTCCTAATCGCTCTGGTCTGTCAAATTACTGCCCTCAGTTTTTTAATTAGCAACACGCTTCTCAGTGTCCCTCAGTGATCAGTGTTTCTACCTGGCAACATGGTGAAGCAGCCAATATATCATAGGTGTACATGGTGCCCAGCTGGTGCCAGCTCCCATCCCAGCGTGACTTGCACTTGATGCAGACAATCTTGTGAACGCCCTCTAGACAGTCCACACAGATGGCATAGAGGTGCATCAACCGGCCTGTTGAAAAGAGAACAGGGAAAAAAATGGCAATTAATAAAAGCAAAACTCCTCAAAAGTCCACTCTCATATTCACGCAGTGGGTGACTAAGCTCCCAGACACTCCACAGAAACAAGAAGTTGACCATAACAGATTACCACGATGCCACATTTCTCCAGTAATGTGATTTCATTTCTTGAGAGAGCTGCCTGGAAATTACCAAAATGAAACTTTCCCAGCTCTGGGCCAACACAACAATACTTGGAAAAAGGTTACATCCATCACTGGTATAAAATCATTTTACAACAGCAAAATAAACAGACTAAAGAGGAAGAAAGAAATAACTGTTTAAAATAACAAATACAGAAAAATAGGGAGTGTTGATTCAACAGTAAAATCATCCTGGAGTTTGTGGTGTTCCGCTTTATTGCATTACACAAGAATCATTTTACTGATCATGTTTTTTTCTACATAGCTCAAGCTTGATTTATGATGATGGTTTTTCTTGTGTGCTTTTCTCCTTACTGGAAAAGCATTAAAATGGCAAAAGTCCCACTAACAAAACTGGTTTATCTGAACTCTTATCTTAAAAGCTCTATTTGGAAGCTACTCCTTCTCCAAAATTTATATTCTGACTGACACAAAAGCAGCAATAAAACTGAATAAATAAGCCTTTCATACTGATGCATATCAAGGACATACATATCAAAGCTCGGAGGCCAGCACATCAAAGAAGCTTCATGCTGATTCACATTCATGTAGGACTGTACAGAAGCCAGGAGAAAACCTTTCATGTCTATTCACACAGTGTAGACCGGGCTGACTAATGGATCCATTTCTTTATATTAGGAAAACACAGTTTGAACACACTTTAAAAGAAACAGGGATGTATAATTGAGAATCCTAATATGCTACCGATTTATTTATAACTACTGGGTGTATACATTTTTCATGATTAGCATCAATCCTGTTGTCATACTCTGCAGTAGTCTTAACACTGCGGTGGCCTTCAGTGCATTGAATTGAAACACAATACCATCAAACATTAAAAGGCACCCAGTTTTATAGAACACAACAAAATGAGTCAAAAATCAGTTTATTTCCCTTAATGTGAATGTTATAAATATGTTTTTTGCTTTAAATAATCTGATTGTGTGACGTGTTATTAATGAGTTAGATAACGTGCATTGTTTTCTCACTTCCCAGCTTGACTGCCCACTTCGGAAATTCAATCACAAGGTCAGTGTAACAGTTTGCAGCTTTTCATTCAATTTGCGCCATTAAATAAGAACCAAATTTTAAAAAGTGGGTTAGAAAACTTTTGTTGACCATTCTCCTAAATAGATCAGCCCATGTACTCAGGCTGTCTCCTCACTGCATCTGATGTATATCACTCCCCCTCTATCCCAACTCACTGTCACTATGTTAAAGCCAAAAAAAAAACCTAAAAAAAAGTCACTGGGGGATGCTCTACTTCAAAACCTCCATCTTTCACAAACTATACACTCACCAGCCACTACATTAGGTACACCTTTCTAGGACTGTGTTGGACCCTGTTTTGCCTTCAGAACTGCCCTAAGTCTTCGTGGTATAGATTCACCAAGTTGCTGGAAATATTCCTCAGAGGTATTGCCTTACAAGCGAAAGGTTCCTGGTTCGATTCCAGGTGGGAACACAAGCCCCTCTCACCATGGAGTGTTGTGTCAGGAAGGGCATCCAGCATAAAACCTCTGCCAAATTACCAACACAGATGAATCCACTGTGGCGACCCCTTGGGTAGAATACAAGGGAGCAGCTGAAAGTATATTATTGACATGATAGCTTCACACTGATCTTGAACCTCAAGCTATCTAGTATATATTAACATGTCAACCCCTTAACCACGCAGCCCTCAACTTTAAAAATCCTACTGTATCCCTAGCCATGTGCACATTTTTTTACTTTTTTTCAGATTTTGTTTTTTAAATATTTGTGGGTCCTACAAGCATAAAATATCTGCTAATTTACTTCCATACATTAAACACAGGCCTCGTGCCACGCAGTTAAAACCATGTCTGACCTTGAAGGTGGCAGGGAACATCGTACTCAATCTCATCATGGCGTGACGGGCTGAGAAACAGAGTCCCATCCACCAAAGGAAACTGTTCAAACACAGGCAGTGCCCGGTGACACAGCGCACAGTTAACCACGTTTCTCTGGCTCGCACTGAGAGCTGACAGGATAAACCTACAGCACAACAAGGACAAAATAAAAACACCATAATAATGTAATTTGCACCGAGCAGTTCAGGCAGAGACATAGAGACGTGGGAATCTCTCAAACTGATCGGTTTGAAATATTTTCCAAAACAGTTAATATCAACAATGTGGCAGTAAATTTCATTATTCATACATTTCATTTATTTTATCATCTTTTCAAGCATAAGAAACTCGAGCCCTACCTGCGCAGCTCCTCTCCCTGGCCTGCCTGGGCGTCATCTTCCATGCGGACGTGGTAAGTGTTGAGTTTATGGCGTGGGATGTGAGTGAGAAGCTCTGAGAGGTCCAGCCTCCTCAGGAACTGCACCGGATGAGGGTGGCTACCATCACCCATGCTGGCAGAGGTGAGCCTGTGGTGAAGCGGGAGGGCAAAGGACAGCTGTAGGGGAAGAACAGACCCTGCTTCCAAGTGAGGACCACCGACTGCACCGCCAGAGGCTCCCAAGGAGCAGCCTCCACCCCGACCAAGAGATCCCCCAACCAGCAGGTGTTTCCTCTGTTGGTCCATGTGGACGGCTGATTTCAGGAACTCTCCCAGCTGACGGGAACCCCGGATACCTGTTCCTCCACCTCCTGATCCAGCAGCAGCAGTGGGGGAGAAGGTGAAGCCAGTAGGAGGAGACTGTCCTGGTGAGTCACATGGAGATTTTTGAGGAGGCCCTAAAGGAAAAAGCCCTCCTACTGCATGTCCTCCTCCTCCCCCTCCTGCTGCTCCACCTCTCTCTGTAGAGTTCTGTCGGTCCATTGATTGTCTCCGAGGTAACTCCTGACTAGAGGCCCTATTAGCTAGTTTGCCTCCACCTAATGCTCCTCCAGGTGGTTTGCTTTTCTTGGGCTCCTCAAAAAGCCCATCCCCAGACCCTGAAGCCCCTCCACTGGCCCCAGTCCTGCCCGTGCTCCTTTCTGATGGCTTCTTTTTACGCTCGTCCTGCATGCGCTTCACCTGATACCAGTCAGTGTCCTTCTTCAGGTGACCCTGGCCACAGCGGCAGGAGCAGAACCTGAAGGCCAGGTCATAGCCCTTCTTGGTCCACATATTTTGCCGGCACTGCTTTTCATTCCAGGACCGGGCACGACCAATACAGTTGAACTGGACGAGGATGGAGCTCTCCCACTCATAGAAACACTGCAGATGCATCCAGTTGCCATATGGGCAGACCTCGCTATTGCAGAGCACCCGCTGGTAGTCGTCCTTCTCCAGGTCAATGGCACAGCCCAAACTGCAGCCGAGAGGGGTCGCACACTGGACCTCTGAATAAGCAAAGAGGAGGAAGGAGGAAAATTATTAAAATGATTAAAATCACGCATGTAAGTTCATGTTTTAAAAGGCATTCATATTCACCAATTTTGAAAAAGTATTTGTCCAAAACACAAAGATATCCTGGTTCTTTATCAGTTTATCTGCCCGTTTCATTGTCATACATCAGAAAATTGAACAACCATTCTCCACATTTCTCTTGAAGCCAAGAGAAATCTTCAAATGTAGTATTTATGCTTTCCTTCACTCCTTGAGTAACACAGAAGTTCTGTGTCTGTCAGACTTTTGATGCCAACTGTAACTGAGCCAATCTAAAGTAGGGCGATTTTATTCCTTTCACATGTACTGTATAATAAACCTCAAGTGCTACAAAGGATGCATCTGTCAATCTTTTATTTACAAAATATACCAAAAAAAGTGCAAAAATGTCAAAAATAAATAAATCAATAAACACGGAGATATGCCATTTACTGCACCAAAAATATCAAAAATACACGTAGGGATTAATTAATTATTAATATATGAACTCCATTTCCAGAAAAGCTAGGATATTTTTTTTCAAAACGCAACACAAAAAATGTGATGTTAATTCATGTAAACTTTCACTTAATTGACAAAAGTACAAAGAAAAGATTTTCAGTTGGTTTACTGGCCAACTTCATTGAATTTTGTAAATATACACAAAATTTGAATTTGATGTTTGCAACTCACTTGACGAAATTTGGGAAAGAGGCATGTTTACCATCCTGTTCTTTCCTTTTAATAACACTTTTGAGACATTTTAGAAATGAGGATACCAAATGCTGTAGTTTTGCAATTGGAAATCTTGTCCATTCTTGCTGGATATAACACTTCGGCTGCTCAACAGACCGTGGTCCATTTCCTGATTCTCCCTTTCATGATGCACTGTTCATTTTCAAAAGATCTGAACTGGCAGCAGGTCAGTCAAGCACACACAGCCTGTGCCTACGAAGCCCTGCTGCGCTGAACGTGGTCTGGCATTGTCCTGCTGAAACCTGCATGGACGTCCCGGGAAGAGACATCCACTTTCCAAGTCTACTGGACACACACATGCCCCGTAAATATTTTTTTTTACCGCATTTATGCTGCATTTCATCTTATTTATCTTCTATTCAATTTGTATTTTGTTTTTAATTGCTGCTGGTCTTCTCTGTCCCATAGTCTGTGTCTCTCTTTTCTTCCCCTCACCCCCACCCAGTTGGGGCAGATGGCCGCCCCTCCCTGAGCCTGGTTCTGCCGGAGGTCTCTTGCTGTTAAAAGGCAGTTCTTCCTTCCCACAGTCACCAAGTGCTTGCTCAAAGGCAATTGTCTGATTGTTGGAGTTTTCTCTCTAATACTGTAGGGTCTTTACCTTACAGTGTAAAGTGCCTTGAGGCGAATTTTGTTGCAAATTGATGCTTTATAAAATAAACTGAATCGAATTGAGAGTTACCAACCAAAATTTCACTACAATGACAATAAAACCTTATCTTATCTTGTGTAGGGCTTCCTCCTTGCATGATGCAACTTCAAGTTGTATTTCTGGATGCAGTGGTCTTCCAAAGCCCTCCAGAGCCCAGGTAACTATATTTATAACAGTAGCATAATGATTTCTTAGGGAGTGGTGCTTGAGGGATTGAAGTTCACCCACTTAACAGCAGTTTCCAATTTTGCACTTTATGTACTCTGATGTCTCCAAATTCTCTGAATCTTTTCACAGTATTATGCATTGCAGATGTTGAAATTCACTGTTCCTTTAGAACTGACTGACGATTCTCTCAAAAATGTTGGCACAAACAGGTGAGCCACGACCCATTCCTGCTTTTAAGTCTCAGCCTTTGACTAATGCTACTTTTGCACTGTCAAGATTTCTGTCAGTGAGTGTGGAGAAGAGAAGACCCAAGATGCAGGACTCCAGGACACAGGGATAGGCAAAAAAAAAGACAAGTTTTTAATATCTGAGAAGCCCATCAAAATAAATAACATCCATTAAGTATAATCTGGCATGAAAACACAAAGAACATAAAACCACACTGACTTCAGACGATATAGACTAACACAGACCAGAGGGAGGCAGGGATATAAATACACACCGACTAATGAGCAAACAAGCAATAGGAGGGAGAGGAGCACAGGTGGCAGCAATCAAGGGCAGGAAGTAAAACTGAACATAATACACGAGACAAGACTGATTACAAAATATAACAGGAAACAGGAAACATCACGGAGAACACAGACACAAGACCACCTGCTTTCGGCTGCTCCCGTTAGGGATCGCCACAGCAGATCATCTGCCTCATCTCATCATCTCCCTATCCCTTGCTTCCTCTGCCCTCACACCAACCATCTGCTTGTCCTCCATCACTACATCCATGAACCTTCTCTGTGGGCTTGAAGATCATCATCACAGAACAGAAACACAAGACCGAAGTTGACAAAAGACAAGAACACAGCACGAAGATACAGAAGGAACAAAACATAGGCAGCGACAAGAACTGCGGCAGAAGAGACTTGGAGGAAGCTAATAAAACACAAAGGGAGACTAGAACTAACATAAAATAAAAGCAGAAGCTCAAAACTAAATAATGACTGCAAGGGAAACAGGAAAAGCATAATGAACAAAAACACAGAAACTAGAGACAAGGAGACACGAGGAGGGTGGAAATTATAGCAAAGACCCAAAAATCAAAATTACAAAAATAAAGCCCTCATACAACAGCAACAGAAATCAGAATCCATAATGCAAAACACAAAGAGGGTCTGGCTCCCAGCTAAAGAAATGTAAAGAGTCCATCCCAACAGAGAATCATACCCAAAACAATATACAGAATACCAAAAACCCAGGACCTTGACATATACCTAATCATGATACCCCACCTGCTCCCAATGAGCCTGCCTAATGCTGAGTCTTACAAACTGCTCTTCCTTGAACATTGTGCACTTCTTAATCTTATTCTAACTCTGTCTCAACTTTTGTTGAGTGCGTTGCAGCCCTCAACTTCTAAAATTGTGTATATTTAAAAAAATACAATGACACTGGTCAGTAAAATTAGTAAAAATCTTTTCTTTGTACTTTAATCAGTTAAATGAAGAGTTGTGTGAATTAACATATCACAGATTTTAGTTTTTAATGCATTTCAGAAAATATCCCAACTTTTTTGGGAATTAGTTTTGTAATTTATTGTTTTATGTTGGCATTTTGGTCTTCCATAGATGCGAATTACTACCAATTAATATTCAGTATTGTTTAATACATTGGCAATATTTACCGTTAATTTAAACTACTAAATTTCACATTTCCTGTTTCTGCTAAAAAAAAGAGGCCAAAAGACATGCAAAGACATAGAGAGCAGAAAAATAAAAGCAAATCTGAGAAGCAGGCAGCTGCAGGTGCAGCAGGTGCTGGTAATTTTACCTCCATAAATGGCACATTTGATGGTTTGACAAAAGATGCTGCTGTATATCACATAAACTGTTTAGAAACTGCAAAGTTTAGGTTTTTTTTTTTTTTTTAAACAAACTGATTATATCATGTTTGGAATTTTTTTTAACTTTGTTTAAATTAATCATTAGTTGCAGCTGAATGAATAATGGATTCACGTCTCCAGCACAAAAGCAAACTGGGTGACATTATACCTCTGAAAAGCACCGACTAAAATGGACAGCTGTGCCTTTAAAGCAGCTTCTCCATCATAAGCTTGACTACAACAAACACAAAATGAGGTGAAAATGTTAAGCGAGTGATTTCGGTGTCCTCGCTGCCTCATCTGCATCTATTTATGAAATTCAACTAGGCCATCCTGTGAGCGGCTCTATTCACAGGATGCCAATTGTCAAATCTGGATCTGAATCAAACAAAATGTGGGCACAGAGTCTCTGTGATGATGCACTGTGGGTGTGCATGGCGGGGTAGTTTCCTCCTTCCTTTTCCGGTACACTTTTAGGGTTTTCTTCTTGACTTTCTTACTCACCACACAGTTGAGAAGAATCCACTTATAGATGCACTGTTAACACTGTGTATCACTCTAGCGTCTGAAACTGCAGACCTCAGCATCTAGCTCGGAAGAATCTCTTTGAAAAGATTTTGTAACTTTGACAACAAAATTATTCTGAAAAGACATTTTTGAAAGGGTTGCCACCACTGGACATACAGTATTGCCCAAAAAATCCTGAGCCACCCCTGATTTCTCTAGATTTTGCTTAAAATGAGCCAGACCTTCCTCTAATTTTTTTTTTTAATTGGTCTGGATCAATAGTTCTCCAGGCTTTCTGAAGGTCTTTTTAAAGTCTGGCTGCTTTGTCACTCACTTTCAGTCCAGACTTTGTACCTGACCAATTTCAGAGGAAGGTTTTTTGTTTGTTAAGGCACTTAACACTGTCCTATGAATCATTCAAACTCACTTCAAACTCACTCGCTCAAATGATCTGGACTCTTTAACCATTTGGGGACACGTGTAGTTGTTTTGTTGTGTTTTTTAAATCTATGTTTTTGTGTTTCTCTCTTTTTTTTTGTTTTGTTTTGTACAGCCAAGTGTGTTGTGTCTACACATAAAAGGCAACTTAGCAAAGAACCAATTTCAAATTGTATCTTGAGGCACTCAGTTACTAGCGGCCTGTTGCAAAAAATATATTTCAATTTTTTTGCTGTTTCTATGAACAATGCCAAAGAAAGCAGTTTGACAGGCATAAATCTGATTCTAAAATAGTATTTCTACACTAACAAGGTGATTCTGAAAGAGCTTTTAGCCAAAAACTTGACATAATGCAGCATGGTGTGCAGTGCGTCCTTAAAAATTTGAGGAAACTGGACAAATGGAGGAGGCATGCCTAAAAAAACTACCTGCAGCAGGAAAAAAAAAATCCAGCAAAGACCTGACACAGGACCTTAGAAATGCATTTGGCCCCTCAGTTGATCCAGCTATTGTTCACTGAAGCCTCATTAGAAATAGTCTCAAAGGAAGGCTGGCTGTCAAGAAGCCAATCTTAGGGAAGGGAAGCAAGTAGAAAGGCTGAGGTACGCCGAATAACACAAGAACTGGACTGAAAATCGGTGGCAACAATTTTTATGGCGTAATAAATCCAAATTTGATTTTTTTTTTTTTCCTTTTGTTGATCAATGCATACAGAGGAGGTCAGGAGAGAAATACAACAGTGAGTGTCTGTACAGCCATCTGTAAAACACGGTGGAGGCTCTGTCATGGTTTGGGGCTGCATTTCAACCTGCGGTGTTGGGAATCTTGTCAAAATTGATGGAATTATAAATTCAGGAAAGTACCATCAGATTTTCATCCATCAGGGACCACCAGGGACCTTTCGCTTGTAAGACCAATGCACGAACCATTACACCAGGCGGGGACACAAGCCCCACCTGGAATCAAGCCATGGAGGGTTGCATCAGGATGGGCATCCGGTGTAAAACCTCTGCCAAATTACCAATGCAGATCAATCCGGCTGTGGCGACCAATTGGGGAAAACACAAGGGAGCAGCCGAAGGTTCATTTATTCCGATTTCCTGCGCTTACATGGTGTATGTGTTGAGTTTCTCCATTGAGTTCCACACTAAAGTGCTGCCAACAGTTACAGCCTATCTTATTACAGTGTAACATCACTGGATCTGTACTACAGCCCTAGTAATACCTGAAAACTAAGAACAGGGTTGCATGCATTTGCTGTGGGGTGCATTTCCAAACTCGGGCTTTGTAGGCATGCAGCCCAGCAGGGCTGCTTTTTCTGCGGGCTGAATTTGAACTTGAGCGCGCACACAAGCGGCGAGGTGACGGCATTACCCTCAGGGGAGGAAGGCCACAACACGAAACTGCTGTGGACAAGGTGCGCGCAAAGACAGCCGAGGCCTCCGAGAGAGCCTGCAACAGCAAAACGCAACGGCCGTCGATCGTTACCGTGCGCGCACCGACACAGCGCCGCAGTGGGTCGGCAACACTTCTCGACTGCAGTGCATGTCATTTTCACAGGCCACGATCCCCCCCCCCAC
>VUQH01032348.1:16236-32870 GCA_015106775.1 Etroplus canarensis | reverse complement strand
GAAGTCTGAGACGCTCAAATCCCACACTCTGACGGCAAACAACTCTTTATATAGACTCTACCGCCCCTTCCTACATAACTCTGTCTCCTCTCTGTCTAGCCCCCCCAAGGCCAGAAGCGCTTGTTTACCAATAAGGGACATTCTTCAACCAGGTGTTTTCTGAGTCAGCGTGAGTCAGCGTCCATACTGTCTCCGATGTGTTTGTTTACATTCCAGCCAGCACAGAGTCTGCCCTGCCTGCTTTTAACAACAAGGTCATAATTCATTTCAAACCACTTCGTACCATTAGCTGTATTAAAATGATACTTTATTCATTTAACTTCAATCATGATTGAGTAATACTTCAAACACATATCAAAAGCACATATTGCATATTGGTTATATTTTCATCAGCAAAATCATTTCAGTCTTCTGTGTCTCATCATTACAAGCATGACTTCATGATATTTTCTTTAAGCAGAGGGCCCAGGACTCTCAATTCTCTCGACAGGTGTCAGTTAAGTATCACTGGTGAAAAACAAAAAGTTCAGTATTTTCCTCTCAAATGTAGGAGATCAGGAATAAACCTGCATTAAACTGAAATAAATGACAAGTACTTTAAAACTGTACTCAAATTAGCATTTTATTATATATTCCAAAGGTTTTAGAAAAACATTATAGCTTCAGTCATCATTATTCCACAAATACTGCCAGTTGCTTCTTGACTGAACACTTTAAATCATTGTTAGATAAAGGTGAAGTAGTTGGGATAGTCTTTCTGAATTCTTAAAAAGGCATTTGACACATTAAATCATGACATTCCTATTCATAAACTTTCAAATTACATTTTTCTGGTAAACTCTTACAATGGTTTAAATCTTGTATTTCTAACCATGAAAATTTATCAATAATGAAAATTCCTGTTTTTTAAATTCTAATACAGGTGTTCCACAGGGATCTGTTTTTGGGGCATTTCTCTTTAGTTTATATATAAATGACCTACTACAGTCAAGTCTTGGAGCAGGTTTTCAGATGTATGCTGATCATATTGTGATATATGTATCTGGTCCCCTATCCTACAGGTTCAGACCTGCCTTTTTCTGTCTCTCTGTTCTGCTTGGCTCTCTTTTTCTCTCTCTCCCTGGGTTGGGTGTGGGCAGTAACCTCATTTGCTTAAATCTCAGGTGTGGACATGTCAGAGGTGGAGTATGGCTGTGCAGCCATTTCTCATTCTTCATCAGCTGGGATATTTAAGCCAAGCAGGTCCTTCCATGCTCTGCTAAGAATGTTATCTCATTTCAGTGTAGTGAGCAAAGCCATGTCATGTTTTTACATTCTTTGTCATGCTGAGTTGTGCTACTACTTAAATGAACGTTTCATTGCTTTCTCCAGCTTCATTTAATGCCCACTCAGATCCCCAAAAGGATTACTGCCTGACCCACTCTCACACATTTTGGGCCAAGACCAATAACTCCTAGAAAAACAAGACTCTCTGGATTGTTAGGACTCACCTCTGGACCCTAAGCTTGGGAACACTGTTCACCTACCAGACGGTTGTTAAGCATTTTGCCTTGCACTATTCTTGTGAACTGTTGCATCTTCTTGTGTCTATTAAACCACTCAAACTTTTACTCCTGTATCTGTCCGCATTTGGGTACGCTTCCATTGACTGTAACAGTTCTTAAGAAATTAAATGTTTTGATAATTATCATTTCTGCCCATCTAAAGCTTATTTATAAATGCCTACATAACTGGGCTCCCCCAGTGTTCAGCAATGACCTGGTTCCTCCTAAAACTTTGGGTTTGGTGACATGTGTAGCATCCACTGGAAACTGTAAGGTGCAATTGCTTAAATTCTCATTTAGACAAAAAGCATTTTGTTTTCACAGTCTCATCATATGGAATTCCTTGGTATTTAACCCCTTTGATATCCTTTTTTTTAATTACAACCTGTAATTAAATTTTGTTATCCAAAAATTTTACACAAACCACTCCAAATTGGTGCAGTGAAATGAAAATAAACACTTAAAAAATATCTTTAAAAAATAGGGAAAATGCCAAGGGATTTAAATACTTTCGCAAGCCACCGCACCTACATAACTCAAACTGGACCCTGACTGTAATCCTTTTAAAATTGAACTGGAATAGTTTTTAAGGCAGACTCACTCTGCTAGTCATAAAATAATGTGCTGTGTAATGTTTTATGGTATTTTATAATACTACAGCTTGTGCCATGTGCTGTATGTTTATATTTTATTGTGCTTGAGTTCTGTGTTTTCACTGTGTATATTTATTGTATAGACTTAACTAGGGAGGGTTATTGCAAATTAGCCTTGGCTATAAATGCTGTGTGTTGTGTCCCTAAAAAAATAAACTAAAAGCTAAAATTAAATTGATTTAATCATGGATTACGTGTAGATGTCTATAGCCGTGTTCCAAATTTTCACCTTTAGTATGTACTGCAGCCCTTACAAAGTATGCATTATTCCATGCAGTATGCATACAAGTGGGACATGTAGCTTCATTGTCACACTGCACCTTGAACTTTAACTCTCTTACTGTACATGCAGAAGCTGGTGGGCCGGTAAACATGCAGTTTCACTGCATATTGTCAGCAGATATAGCAGGAAAATCTTGTTTTTTCTTTCTTTTTTTTACCCTTCGTACTAGATTATGGTCATTAATTTAAAGGTTGTTGTGCTCTGCTGACCTCCAGTGGTATTAATATCACCTACAACAGCTGTGCACAAACTGGTTGGGAAAGTGGGAGGATACAAAACCCAGTAACTCTTCCTTGACAACTCCCCATGTTTGCTTCCAGTGCTGATTTCAATGGCATTCTGTGTTTAGTAGTCACAGCACAGTTGCTGGAGATACCAGCTGGCACAAATACCAGAGAACAGATGGAGCTGATAGCAGTCATGGTGAAAAGAGGATTGAGATAGCCCTGTGGTTACATTTCATCCAAGGTCTCATGTTCACTATAAGTAAACTGAAGTATAGGTGTTTCAAATAAGCTGTTTCAAAATTACATTTCCAGTTAAAAGAGATTTTACTGCCTCTCTTCCAAACTAAACAAGAGTTTGGCCGGTATCTGTCTCTCTTATCACATTCATTTCTGAGTCCAGACACACCCCTCATATAGAAACTCCAGCATATCACAGCTCACATGCTTTTGAAGAAAGCCGGGCACACGGGACACCTGAAATCAGGTCAAAGATCCTAAAACTTTCACTGTAAACAGATCCAAGCATGAAGCTTAAAGCATAAAGCTGTAACTGTAACTTAGTAGCAGGTAAAGTATTCAAATAGTTCTATGCAAGCAGAATTTGAGAACACTTAAACAGTGTTATCAGTTTATTGCAGTGTTTTGATTGTATTTTAATCAATTCTGCCTATAATTGATTGCACTTTTTTAGACATTCTGGGCAAAGCAGTTCACTGTAGCAGAAGACATGCAGAAATCAGGTCTCTGTCAAATGAATTGAGGCTATTCCTTTTTTAATGCCCACAAACACGAGTGCCCCCCCCCTCCAAAAAAAAAAACTGTTATACGTCTAAGCAGAGTTTTCCCCTTCATAACAACTCTGAATGAGGTGGTTTTTTGCTTTAAATAACTCATTGACATGAATACTGGGTTTGTAGCCGCTTTGACTGACAGGTGTCCAACACCAGCAGCTGGAGCAGACTGATGGCTGCTAGGGCTCAGCTCCAACAGTTCAAGTCATTAAACTGAAATTTGCAGCATTTTTTTCTTTTTTCTTTGCTGTCGATGCCTTTAGGGGCATCTGTAATAGCCCGTCTGGTTATCATTTTGGCCTGCTGTGAGATACAGTCCACTCAGTAAATTTGTGCTTCATTTTTGGTGAGTGAAATTCTACTGTTTTAGTAGTCTTAGGACTAATTAGCTGATATCCCTGCCTGTGCCCTGTACTTATACAGTTTTATGAATGCAGCTTGCTAGTATTAGCTGGTGTATTAACACTCCACCCTTTCCTCCATATATGGTGACGTTTTACTCCACCTGGCAGTAGCCAAAAGGCTAATATTGAAGCTTCAAAATGCCAGTCTTAAAACAATGGGCAAAAATGGAGAGGTCCACATTTTATGCTGTGTGCAAAACACAGATAAATAAAGCAACTGTAAACAGGAATGCTAAAACCAAAGAGCTGGCATTTGAAATAATTGATTTTGCACAATACTTGTGTTGGATGAGAAGACTGCTATGACTTTCATGTCAGCCTAAGAATGTGAAACTACTAGGTTATACCTGCATCTCTCTGTTTCAGGTCTGTGTGCCAACTATTATTCAAGTTTGGTGAGACCAGTTTTTCCTCATGTACAAATAATCTTTGCAAAGACGCAGATGTGGAGTTTATAATAAATATACTTGATGTCTAGGAGAAGGAAGATAAAGGCACGTGCTACAGCAGACATGGTGACCCTGTTCTGTTTTTTCAGAGATGTCTTTTTCCTTCCTGCTACATTGACTCCCTCTTGCAGATATGGAAACTCAGTAAGTTTCTGCACATTTACCTTCCAAACTAAACAATACACAGCCATTCAGTCCTTGAGGTCAGAACAGAAGACACAAAATCATCAACATCATGCCCAAAAAGTGGCTGATCATTTCAGACCTCCCCAAAATAGTGAGACCTCACCAGATAAATGGGTCCACGCCAAAAAAATCCTTAACACTGAGCAAAGCTAACCAGCCACAGACATCAGATGAGTATTTAGCGGACAGACATGAGGATACAGTAAATCTCCTTATCCTTTTGTCAGCAAGAGCGCTTATTTTCAGACTGTCAAATTATTAGTTTTAGATAGACTCCTTAATAATCCAGTATGATAGCACCGTCTGACATATTTTAAACCATGCTTCTAAAATTAGCTTAGACTAAAATAGCTTAGTCATGCAGACTGATGCAGAGTTTGCATGGCTTTTCAAATTTCAGTGAGATAATGAAATACAGTTAGATATAGTGAATTTTAAATCTATTGTTAAGATCATTTTGAATGTAGAAAAATCTCTCTCTCTGAGAGTCTCCACTTTGTTTCATTGGTATTTTTTATATAAGTCATGCCCATACCAAGCATACATTTAGAAGGCACTGTAATACATGCTGTGGGCATACCTTTGCTACCTGTTTAATCCATATTCATTCTTTTAAACCTTGCCATAGGAAGTTGATGGTGTTGGTCCTCCCTTTCAAACTATAACAGCTTCCACTGAAGCATTAAGATTCCCCTTCACTGGAATTAAGGGGCACAGGATAGCCCCAGAAAAACAACCCCATAGCATTAGCCGTCTTCCACCAAACTTTACAGTCTGTACAATGCAGCCAGGTCATGTTCTCCTGGCATCCACAAAACTCAGATTTATCCGTCAGACTGCCAGATAGATAAATGTGTTTCACTTCACTGGATGCATTTCCACTACTTCAGAGTCTAGTGTCAGCGTACTTTATACCACTCTATCTGACACTTAGTGATGCAAGGCTTGCATCAACCTCACTCTGTAACTTCGCATGGTCTACCATTTCTTGGCTGTGCTGCTGTGGTTCCTTTCACTTTGCGATCATACCATTTACAGCTGCTCATGGGTTATCTAGGAGGAAACAAATGTCACAACCTGACTTGTTGCAGCGGTGGCATCCTATTACAATACCACAGATTTTTTGATAGCAGACTGCATGGTTAGGTGCTTGATTTTTATATCCCTCTGGCAATGGGACTAAATGAAACATCGGAATTCAATGATTAAGAGATGCGGCCCAATACTTTTATCCATATAGTGTATGTAAAGCAGTGATAGTTAAAGTCAGTTACAAGTTAATCTTAGCTTCAGGACGTAATCCTGAATGTTTGTCCCAGCTGGATTAAGTTCCATTATGTCATAGGATGATACTGTGTTTTGTTCAGTGGCAGACTGGTATTTGTTGGCTTGCGCTGCTGAGTCAAGCTAGTGTTATACCACCATAGCAACAGAACAATTACTTACAAGGAAGCATAATTAGGATTTAATGTGAATACATGCAAGTACAGTTTCCATATTTGTTTATATAGTCCACAGAAGTTGTGGAAGAAGCACCACATATAGCTGACTTCATTCAACAATATTTTGCTGAGACATTTAAAAAAATGAATGAAGTAAATGTAAATCTGCAGTACAAATAGAAGGCATTTTTTCTGGCTACATGTAGACAAAAGACATAATCTTTACTGACTTTGTCCTCATTTTCTTCATACTACATTTAGAGTTATTACACATAGATACACATTAAAGTGAAAAGCTGGCAGTTTGGAAACTGTCTCATACAGTGGAGAGCTTTTAGTTAAACTGAGCCTTCACACACAGGCTCAGCTATTCAGCCTCTGTAGCTTGGAGGCTGCTTGGCTCCAAATACACAGATCAAAAAAGCCACTAGCACAAGTTCTCCTTGTCCTCATCTAAACCAGGAGGGCCCAGGATATATATAAATATATATATATGTGTGTGTGTGTGTGTGTGTGTGTGTGTCTTATGGCTCTCCTTGCATTGCAGATGTTTCTGAGTAACAATATTGTGTGTGAGTTCATATGGAGACATTTCTGTAGATTGCAGAGTAAGAGACAACAAGTGGTAATTTACTGGTGCATATATTTAAATACTCTGAATTTGTGGCATGACACTAAAGCAAAACTATCAGTAAACAATCAGGAACATTACAAAATGACAATAAGCTACTAAAACAGCAGCTGACAGTACTTGTAAGATTGCATATTTCTATACATTTAATGGTTTATTCACATGACAAGAGTTCCCTAATCCTAGAGTGCAGTATCTTCAGTCCTTTCATGTTATTGTGTCCATGTGTTGCTCACGCAGGCCATTACCTGGTCAACCAATCAATTTTTATCACTGCCTGTCAGCTGTTGTTACAGCTTTTTCCAACATAGCAACAATTTATTTAGTGCAGTGAAGCTTGGTAGCACTCAGTGAAAAGGGTACATGGGGCTGTCCAATGCTCCACAGCAATGGGAAAATAAGTCATACCAGCACACTAGCAGCTAAGCACAGTTCTCCAACTGATATTTATTATAAATCCTGGAAGGCATCTTCTTTGTTCTGAAGCTTCTTTGAAGACTGTTCTTTAAAAGGAAAGGCACAAACTCCCATTAAGTGCAGCAACAGACACAATTTATCCAGAAATGTCCTTCCTTTGAAGCCTCAGTGCTGTCCATGGGCCTTCAATAGCTCACTGCCCTAACTGTGAGGTGACAGCAACTGTCTTTTTATATTTAAACATCCCAAACTTGTGCCTCAACGAGGTTCTCATACAGAATTTGTAAGCTGTGGCTCTGTTGAGTCTGTCTTTAAGGCTGAGTTTGTTGCACTGCTCTCCATCATACTGAGCTTTTCTGTCCCATTCCTTGGTTTCTCCCTCCGTCCTACCCCTTTATACGATCTGCGCCTGCGACTGAGAAAAACAATCATGGGACATATAAGAGCCAAGAATCAATCACCCACACGCAGCAATAATAATAAAATGACAGGCTTACAATTACTGGAAAATGCTTGTTTGCTGTTTTGCTTTGGATTAGACACGGTCATTAATTCAAATCATTTATGTATACTAAATAATATAAAACAGACAGAAGCTTTGCTTAGCTTTTACTGATAATGAAATGTATAGCACCTGCTTTGACTCTTGGGCAGTAAGACCTTTGCTGAGTGTTATTTTCCTTCTCATTTTCATATTCTGTCCATCTCTAGTAGAACTTCACTGACTACTCCAACTACCTCAGAGTTCTAATATACACAGAAGCCCTACACTCTACACTGTGCCTGATCCTGTGAGTTTAAAATGCCAAAAACTTTCCTTTAGATGCATTTTGTACATTGGTAAACCACATTTCATTGTAACCACCACCCCACAAACACACATATGCACGCACACACACTTACTGTGAACAGATGCAGATGAGAACAATGAGCAGAATTAAAAGCAGAAGTGCTGCAATGGAACAGCCAATTATGATTTGCTGTTTGTCTTCTATCTGCATGTCCAAATCCAAATATTCACACCTGGACCCAATGTAACCGTGCTGACACCTGAAACAAAAAACAAAATATATGTTTATAACTTCATTTTCTTGTACATATTTGCATGTATTTTCCCTACAAGTGTTTGCCTGCTTCTTTATATATAATAGGACTAAACACTGAAAATCCATTGTAGTGCAGGAGCATGACACAGCTCTATTTTGCTCCTCTTTCAGTTGTTCTGGATTAATAATTTTCCTGGTTGGCAATCACTTGGTATTTTTCTCATTCATTGCAGAATGTGTTTTTCTTTTTTCTGTTTTCATTTTAAATTTACATTTCACAAAACTTGAAAACAGGGTTCATAAATTTTATATCTCACCTGCAGGATGGTGCCTTCTGTTCCTTAATGTAACGACACTCCCCATGCACACAGTAATGTGTCAGTTCCTCTGGACATTTTGAGAAGTGGCCATTTGACTGTCCAGTATCTATTGTGTTTGCTGAAGAAATAAAATGTGAGCATCCATGATCAGTTTAAGATAAGTGCAGCATTTATTAATCATTAGCAATCAAAGTTTAGAAGCTGATGAACAGTGAAGTGAAACAGTGAAAGTTAAATGCTTTTTTTATATGTATTGCAGTTTTAAGTAGTAGTTTGGTATTTTTTGGAAGTATGCTTAAAAATAAAATACTGAAATGCATCATTAAACCTGGGCATGAGCTAGTCTCCCATGTAACCCCACATAAAACTACAACTCAGCTGGATTTTGGTGTCTCAAGGGTTTCCTTTGTTTGCGGACTTTTCTAAGCCACTTCCCTGCTAATGTGTAGCTACTAATTGCTTCAAATTTATTTATAGAAAATTCCAGTATCTTGTGGGTCCCTTTATAACACAACAAGATACCTGAAGTCACTATGGTTAATGTTTGGTTGTTATACAGCACTGTGAAAAGGTATTGAGTCACCACAGATTTCTTTATATCTTGCCAGGAAAATGGGAAATAGGTGCAACCTTTTATTTAAACATAAATTCAAACATACATGGAAATACAGTACATAAGGCAAAAACAGAGTTTGTACGATTCTAATGAGCTTGAAAGTCAATATTTATTATGACTACCTTTATTCTTCAACACATCCTGAACTCTCGAGGTCAAGGTTTCTAGTCATTTCTTTAAGTAGTCTACAGGAATAGTTCTCCAGGCTGTGCTGAAGGGCATTCCAAAGCTCTTCTGTGAATGTTGGCTGCCATCTCTGTATCGATGATTCCACACTGCTTCAATAATATTAAGGTCAGGGCTCTGGACAGGCCAGTCCATAACTGCTAGTGTTTCATTGTGTGTTCAAGATCATTGTAATCCTGAAAAATGAAGCTGCTGCCAATCAGACCCTTTCCAGATAGTATTGTATTGTGGATCAAACTCTGATTTTTTTTAGTTCATAATTTCATCAGTTTTTAAAACTTGGTCAACAACAGTGGCTGAAATGCAATCCATGACAGAGCTTTTAGCATGTTTTACAGATGGCTGCAGACACTCACTGTTGTACCTATCTCCTGACCTCCTCTGTAGAAATTGATGATGATATGATCCTTCATTCCATAAGACATATTGCCACTGATTTACAGTCCAGTTGCTATGTAATTTGGCATACCTCAGTCTTTTCTACTGGCTTTCCTTACTTAAGAATGGCTTCCTGACAGCCACCCTTCCTTTAAGACCATTTCTGATGAGGCATCGCCGAACAGTAGATGGATCAACTGAATGGCCAGATGCATTTCTCAGGTCCTGTGTCAGGTCTTCGCTGGATTTATTTCTTCCTATTTCTTAAGTACATTACTTTCAGATACTGCTGATCTGCTGTAGATACTTTTTAGGCCTGCCACTACTCTTGTCCTCCACTTGTCAAGTTTCCTCAGATTTTTAAGGACACACTGCATACCTTGTGCCCATTTTTTTGGATAATAGCTCTTTAGAAATCACTTTGTTGGTGCATAAATGCTATTTTATACCTGTTAAACTGTGTTGTCGTTGGCATTTTTCATTTATTCAATAAAGAAATAGTAACAACTTATGTATTTTTGTAGCAGGCTTCTAGTAAAAAAGTCCCTAAAGATACAATTTAAAATGGGTTCTTTGTTAAGTTTTCTGTATGTGTAAACACAAAACTGGTCCATACCTTTTTTAGGTGTCTTTATTACTCTTGAATAATTCATAGGTCAGTGGCTTAACAAACAAAAAACATTCCTCTGAAAATGCTCAGGTACAAGGACTGGATTGACAATTAGTGCAAAGCAGTAAATATTCAAAGAAAAACTTTGAAAAACTTCCAGAAAGCCTTTAGAACTATACTCAGGACCACTTTAAAAAGTTACAAGAAAGTCTGGCTCCTTGGAACCAAAATATGAAGAAATGAGCAGTGGCTTGAGACTTGCACAGCACTGTAAAAATAACCAATTGTCTCAAACATTTAGTTTTAAGTCTTTCTGTGGGGAGTTTGCATGGTCTCTCTGTACTTGCATGGGTTCTCTCTTGGTTCTCCAGCTTCCTCCACTGTCCAAAGATATGTATGGTTAACTGGTGATTCTAAATTATCAGTGGGTGTGAATGTGAGTGTGATTGTTTGGCTGTGATAGACTGGGCCACTGTCCAGTGTGCAAACCACCTCTTGCCCTATGATTGCTCTGGGATAAGCTCCAGACCCCTGCAAACCTGAATTAGACAAATGATTAAGAAAATAAATGGATGGATGGATGGATGGATGGATGGATGGATCTTCTTTAATACAGCATGATGTTGATTTTGCAATTATGGTCCCATTTAAAACAATACAAATAATACAGCATAGTTTGCTTTAGGGCATATTTACCCCTGAGAAGTCACTATACTATGGCCATGGATTGTCCCTAATTTCTCGGTTAAGTCCATCGCTCTTTCACTTATTGGTTGTACTAAGAGGTTCTCTAATGAGTAGGATTTGTAATATTCCAATAATTTCCCAGTGAACCGTGGATCCACCTTGCTAAACCGGCTAGTTAGATCTCCCATTAGCAAAGCTCTTTTCCAAGTACTGTGTGCTCACATATAGTTTCAAAAGACAAAGATGGCAGTGGCCAAAATGCCAAACTCTTGACTTCAAATCTAAAATCTATAAAATAAAGGGTGGTGTCCAAGGGAGCTACATCTTTTAATTTATGATAAAAACAAAAAATTATATTTTATGTGTAGTTTCATTTTGGTATACATAATTGATAGAATCATATTGCCTTGCGAGGTTATTTCTCAAAATTTCTTTTTCAATAACTTGTCACATTTTGCCAGCTTTTTCTCTGATGTACACTTTCACCTTCTGGCATGAGCTGATGTATAAATAGATGGCAGCGTGATCCAGTAAAGAACTCTGAAATGCCGGGAAAGGCATGGTGTCAACAAGGTCTCATTAGCCACATGTCTCTATTATCAAAGTGCTTTATTAAATGAAACACATGAAAAGTTATGATTTCCATTCTACCTGTTTATCACCTCCTCATTTTTATTCTCTATCACACATACAATAAAACACACCCTGTCACAGCTGCTGGTTGGCCATGGGGCTGAACTTCTGACCGCCAGTTTCACATAACACTTCATCTGTGACTACCGCTATCTTTACAAGCTGCTCCCATGAATTATCTTTGAATGCTAAACTTGTAAAACAATACTGCTCTACAGGTGACATTAATGAGAGTGCTTTACTTGTTAGCTGAAACATGAGACCTGGTTTGCTGCCATGACCTCAGTGCTGAAAGAAAAAATCTCTAGTTACAAAGTTTAAAGAGATAGTTTTGGAAGTCAGTTTAATTGCTTTCTCGTGGAGAGCTAGCCAAGATGAGACAATCGATACCGCTGTCATGTTTGTTTGCTATAAAGCTAACGCTGGCCCCTGGTTAGTTTAGCTTAACAAAACCATTGAAAACTGAGGGAATAGTTAATATAGTATATTGTTTTGTTTTAAACAAAAATCAGATTGTACTATGATGAAAAATATGTTTTAACTTGTTTCTACTCAGCTTATCTAACCATCTTATTTCCTATGCTTCAACAATTCAGGGTTGGGGCTAACACAAAGAGACAGATAACCATTCCCCAGACAGAACCAACACAGGCATGGGGAAAACATTTAGACTACACACAAAAAAAGCCACAACCAACCAATTTGAAGCCAGGACCCTTGCGTTGAAAGGTGACAGTGATAACCACTATACCACCCATGTAGCTAATCAACCAGTGTCATATAGATATACAAGCAAAAAGACTGGTCAGTATTCTCATCTAAGTCTTCACTAGAAGGTAAAAAAGCCCAAGCACTAAGATGTTGAACAGTTAATTTTATACTCAAAGAAAAGAACTTTTGATAAAATAGCCCTTTAAACCCACTGATATTCACCCACTTTTTTACATAAAAAGAACTGAAAAATTTTAGGCTTTTGTGCTGAAAATTCTATGTAGCACATGGTTTACACATTTGCCTTGTAAGCAAAAGGTCCCTGGTTCAAGTCTAGGTGGGGACACAAGTTCTTTCCATAATGGGAGGGTTATATCAGGTAGGGCATCTGATATAAAAACTGTGCCACTGTACTGATGGGGATCCATCTGCTGTGGTGACCCCTTAAGGAAATTCAAGCCAAGGGTGTGTATAGTTATTTAACAAAAAGGTGTCCCTACAATAGGTAAGAAACTATAATTTTGCTATGTATTTAATTTTCTTAATCCCATAGAGACATATTGCTCCAGAGGTACTAGTTATTTAAACAGCTTGCACTTTCTGAATTTTGTGCTTAATGTTGTATAAAATACAACATTACAGGTTACAGGTCATGTTATAGGTCTTCTTTAGAGGCTCATTTATTTTGTGTATAGTACTTTATGTTTTTCTGCCTTAACTCAAAATATGAATCTGACAAAGATTTGCAAAAATGCAATTACATTTGCTTAATTAAAGAACTTAGACAGGAAAATTAACTGATTCCTCTACACTAAAGGCTGATATACTTGTTTATGATCCACAATGTTTTCTTTCTATTTCCTTCTTTTTGACGAGTGTATCCAGGTGTGTGCATGTATATATCTACATCTGTCCTTTTATCCATTAATCCTTAGAAAAGCCAAACCAACTAAATAGTTATGACGTAGTGAAGGAAATGACCCCACAGTTCCCCAACCCCCTGCCAACTTTTCAAATCTACCTGTGCAATTGTCTCCATTCCCATGGCGATGACATTGGGACACAGTTCGATTGGAAGATACCTCTGTGGTATTCCCCTCTGCCAGGCAGTGTTTGCATAAGGCCAGAGCTGCAGCCAAAAGCACACACAAAATGCCAATCACACACAACATATACAAGCACATGCACAATACACAAACATTTTAGCCAATGTGTGACCACATTTCACAAATTGGCTCTGAACAAGAGATGACTGGACTTTTACTACTCTTAAAACACATATCATTTTTTTCTGGTGACTTTTTTGGCAAATATCTGTTTATTTAATGCATTAAGCATATAGAAAGGAGAAAATGACAAAAAAATTCCCAACGACTAGTTTTCACAGCGACTAGTAATCACATAAGATACACCTTGTTTATGCACGACCTCTTCATTCAATCATTAACCAACACTGAGGTTTTACTCTTCAAGAATTGTTCAGTAGGGACAGTGCTGCCTTCAACCTGTTTTGGCTCTATTACTTTGATACCATATGATGATACTACCAAAACATTCAGATGTAATTTTAAAAACTGACACAAAGAGCACACATTAAAAATTAGGGCTATAGTTAAATAATAATGTGTCTATTTCAGGTTTTCAAACTCCTGTGAGATCAACCCAGCCTTCTGCTTATTACCAATGAGAAGGGAAGGTGAATAAACAAAAGGATCTTACCTGCTACTATTCCTACATAGAGTCTGTACACCTTGGCCATCTCCTCACTTGATAAAAGTGCTCATCCGATATATTAAAGTACAGTGTCATTGACAAATAGAAGTCAAACTGGTTCAATTCTTTCTCAGGGGTCAATGACCTTTGAAAAAGGTGTGGACAGGCTGTGGAAGTTCCCCAGTGGTGTGTTGTATTGTGGTTCTTCATTGATGGCGGCTAATTTCATAGTCAGCCAGGAAAGCTTGAGGCTGTAACCAAAGCACACAAACCAAGTCTAAAGCTCGCCTGCTCTCTGGTCTCTGACTTGCACTGCAGTGTGTGAGAATAGAAAAGTGGGTGGAACTGTAATCCAACTCTGCTTTCTACTCTCCGCCCAAACCTTTAAAGGAGAAGACAACTCTGTTCAAGCTATTCAGGTTATTTTTTCTATAGAGAACAAGTTCGCTTTTATACCTGATGTATCCTTTCTTAAGAATGAAGCAACAGGTGGAGCGTTCATTGACAATACACAGCAACCTGTTCACCTGAAAAGGACTTCACACTCTATTTATATTTTCCATTGCATTGCCCTTCCCTGGTTCCTCAGACCAACAGAAAGCAGATACATGTTGGTAGACTGTCAGAATCTGGCAATGAAAGAGACAGGTGGAACAGTTGGATTGCTTATGGTTCTGGACTGATTCCTACAGAGTTTAATAAAGTGAAGTTTAATGTAGGCTGGTAATTTCTTTTATTTCATGGCACTTAAAACTTCTTTTTATTTGAGTTCATTTACTTCATTTATCAGCTATTCTACTTTTAGGTTATGATTTTACAAGAAAAAAATGTGTAGACATATGTATAATGAACCAATAAATCTGGTGCATTTGTACAACCAGTCAGTATAAAGCTGCAATAATCACCTTAAAGACACACAGTGGGAAATGCTGCTTACATATGAATGCATCAGTAAAAATTTTACAGCAAAAAAACATTTTTTTTTAATTTACATTCACATCAACATTTTTTCCAAATTGAGGACATAATGCACATTTTGACATGGATCCATGATTATTTTTTTTACTCCAGGTTCTGACCCTACCATCCCAGTGTGGCAGCAGAAATCAAGACTCATCAGACCAGGGAAACATTTTCCAATCTTCTATTGTCCAGTTTTGGTGATCCTATGCAAAATGTAGCCTAAGGTTCCTGTTCTTAGCTGACAGGAGGGACAGAGCGTCCCTTAGCTAAGAGAGATGCTCTTATGTATACTTTGGTTGTAATAAGTGGTCATTTGAGTTACTGTTATCAGGTGGAAGCAGTCTGGCCATTCTTCTCTGACCTCTGGCATGAACAAGGCATTTTCACCTAACTGCCAATCACTGGATATTTTCTTTTTCTTTTTTTTTTTTTTTTTGACCAGTCCCTAGCCATGGTTGTGTGTCAAAATCCCAGTAGATCAGAAGTTTCTGAAATACTCAGTCCAGCCCATTTGGCTCTCACAATCATTCCACTTTTAAAGTAACTTAAATCTTTTCATTTCTTCCTCATTCGGTTGGAACTTCATCAGGCTGTCTAGACTGTGACATGACTACACTGATTGCGTTGCTGCCATGTGACTGGCAGATTTGATATTTATGTTAGCAAACAGTTGAGCACCTGATGAACCAACTGGTGAGTTTATGTTGGTGGATGTTTTTTCTAGTTACACATTTAAATTATGAATAAATCTCTTCGGTGCATGCAACAAAGATAACATAAAGATTGAAATTTTCTTGACTGATGATTTAAATGAGAAAAACATTTTTTTAAAAATCCCCATTCAAAATGTTATGTCTCAGAAATCTGCTTAGTGTATCATTTAAACCCAGTTTGCATATGGAATGTTAAATTTATGGACTTTTTACATACAGAGAATTATTCATGACTAAAAAACACAACTTGGTAACTTCAAAGCAAGATTTTTCAGTCTATACATTAGTTTGTTTGGAGCTTTCATATGTTCACCACTGATTAAGAAGATATCATTTGGTGTTTGTTTTTGTCTGTAGGAAATTATGGATCTTTTCAGCAGATAATGGCACCTCCTGAATTATCCAATTGAAACATCTGTCTAATGCAACACTAACATTTTTCACTAAATCTGCCCCCTTTAACCTCTGGTGGTTAAAATGTGCAGTTTAAAAAAAGTCCTGCTTTGAGGAACACCCAGCTTATTCTTCTGTTATTCTTCTCCCAATTTTCTCCTCTTGATACCCACTTTGTCATAGTAGCCTAGTAAGCATAGCAAAGGATAAAAATGGTGAAGCAGTTTCAAAAAGTCAATGCTGAAGATCGATGAGTAAGCAAATTCAGTTTATCTTTTCTAAGTAATTTCAAAATTATTAAATTTTTCCTCTTTACTTTCTAATGCAGATGAAAGATTGTCATTGATAACAGCCTGCTACCTCCCAACCTCAAAACCAAGAGGACCAATTCAAAAATCTTGTCCAGCTGCAGATCAACCAACTTTACAATAAAATCCACACCTTATATAAACCAAAACTTGTCTTTTTTCTTTTTTTAATCACCCTTCCTAAATTCAATGGCCATCTGGTTTAAAAAACATTTTCTCTAATGTGTTTTGGCCTTCAAGGCATCAAACATAGTGGCGAATCATCCATACAGTTCCAGCTGAAGGTTGAAAGCTTACCGAAATTGAAGGGGGGGGGGGGGGGGCTTAGGG
>VUQH01032348.1:0-16216 GCA_015106775.1 Etroplus canarensis | reverse complement strand
GGGGGGGGGGGTGCATTAGGTCTATATTAATTTTTTTTAAAAATTCCACAACGAACTCGATAATTTAACATTGTCAGATCCATATTGCTACAGTCATTAAGCACTTACATGCAAAACATGGTTCCAGTTTCTGCAGCACAGGGAAAAGTATTCGTTTTTGAGGGAGAAAAGGTATCCTAACCTTTAGTGTACTTTGACATATTAAAAGCATTTTTTTTTGAAAATGTCCTTTTTCATACAGTATACTCATTTATCAGTCTAACACAGCAGTTCTCAAACTCACTTCAGAAGCTGAAAAAAATGTATGCCCCATACCCTACAATTTCATGAATCATTAACTATAAAAGATCCACGCTGAATTTAAATAAAAATATACATCATCAGAAAATTCTTGTAAGATAAGATAATCCTTTATTAGTCCCACAATGGTGAAATTTGTCTCTTTATACTAGAAAAAAATCTATGCAAGTGATGCACATGAGTTTCACTTAATATTTTTCACCTGGTTGTTCATGCCCCACAGTTTGAGAGCTCCTGCTAACAGCTCATCACTTAAACACAGTTAATGCCTTTCTGTTATCTATGGTTCAATGCTGCCCTCATGTGCTGCCTTGCAAACATGGCAGAGACAGACCCTTTTAATGTTGCAAATTATACTATTAAAGGACAAAAAAGAAAAACATAAGCATCTGATTTCATGAATATTTTAAATTACTAAGAACCCTAAAAGCACAGTGGGAATTTTTACATATACAATGTATTAATTTAATCAGCAGTTCATCATAACAAAGGCAGTAAGATGTAAAATCAAAATTTCTAAAAGGCATTTCATTAAAAACATGTCACTTTAAACCCCAGTAAATATGAATTAATAAGTTTTTTATTAAAAACTGTGTTCCAGTGGTTTTGTCTGCATATTTGTTAAGCTTAACAAAGCCTGTAGATTACACCAGTAATGCTCCAAATAATTAGGTATATTTCTACTAAGATTTTAGATTTTATAATGAATTAAGAAATTATGAATAAGTGAAAAATTATTTGTGCTTATTACTCATTGGTTCCTATTTTACCAAAACGCAAAATGTTTGCTTGATTTATTTCATCTCGTCTCGTCTCAAAAAAAATCATTATATTTAATCATTGACTATGCTCTACTTTTTGCATGATTGACTAAATGTTTAATGGGTTCATTAAAAAACAATAATTCGTATTAAAATAGGTGAATTGCTTTTCAGTGAAATTACTTAATTTTGGCATTTATTTTATTGTAAAGTGCCAAAAAGTTGAAAATCCCCATTACCCCAGTACTGAGCATTTGAAGAATCATAAACAATGAAATTAGTCAGAAACAACAAGTGTAACTATAGTAGCAGTTTTAACAACAGTAATCTCAAGATCCTTTATATTGTAAGATGAAGATCTTACATATCAGAGATAATGACATGTGAACACCTTCGGCTGTTCCCTCATATTCTCCCCATAATAGTTGCATATAACAGAGGAAGTAAAAAAAGGGGAGTGGAGGAGAAGTGCTAAGTCCATCATGGAAAATCCTGCAGCAGCCTGGGCCTCTATAGCAGTATAGCTAAGGGACGCTTCAAGGCCATTTGATCCAGCCCTAACAACAAGCTTTATGAAAAGGAAAGTTTTCGGTCTAATTTAAAAGTAGAAATGGTGCTTGTCTCCCAACAGAACTAGTTCCACAGGAGAGGGGGCCGAATTGTTAAAGGCTCTGCCACCCATTGTTTTTTTAAAACTCTAAACATGGCCAGCAGATGGTGTAATAAGTAACAATAAGTCCGTGACCCCAATTGTAGAAATTCTCACTTGCAAGAAATGTGTAATAAATTTACACATTTATACTTTATAATAGTGAGAAACACAACTGAAACTAAATGTTATCAAGCATATATACAAATATGGCATATTTTATGAAGTTAGAATTTACATTGGAGCAAAATGTGTCAAAGCTTCCATCAGTACATACCTTACTGTTTTTTGAAAATGAATTGTTTCTTTCAAGCATCTATATGTGTTAGCCACTAAATAACCATGAAGTCGTTGTACACATAAATGATCCAACCTCATGTTTTCTGCCACATGTGGAGATAAAAAAGAACAAAATTATGATGCACATGGTTTCACTATATTTCTCTTATTTCTCATTAATTTCCATATCCCCTTCATGTTTGAGCAAAGATTGTGAGTAAACGAATCAGAATGAGAACACTATTGAGACTCAACCATGGAAAGTGCAATGAGAGGAAAAGGAAGTGATAAAGTAGAGAGTTGTCTCATGACTGGCTAGACTTCTTTTAGGCTTATCTAAGCTGTTTCTTAAACAATCTACAGATAGCAAAATAGAAATTTTCATTTTATTCAAAGTATACAAATGAAATGACTAAGCAGACAACAGCTTAAGTAAATTGGCACCGTCAGATACAATGAACACTATTTTTATATAGTTTCTTCTGCATTTTCTGCACCATCTTCATTCATTTTATTTCTATCTAAGCATATCCTTGAACTTGTGCCTCCAAAAAGGTTTAAACAGCTCAAAATCTGAGCAAACTGTTGCACTTTGTCTTTGCAATTTGGTACAGGAAAACCCAGTTTCCTCTCTCTCTGGCTGTGCTCCTAACTTTGACTGAACATCAGGAAGCTCCTACGCCATGAAATTCCAAGGCGTAATTTAGAGCTCCACTACAAACATCCGCTTTTAAACTTCACAGATAATCTCTGTATGACTGTACTACCCTTTAAAAAGAAACTTAAATAAAAACTAAGAAGGCTGGCGGTTTACATAATGTCCTTTAATAAGTTTTACAAAAAGGTAATTTACATGACAACAAAATAATATAAACAGTAATTGTTACTTTCTTTTTTAGTGAAACAGGAATTTAAAGTCATACAAATATAAAAACAAAATTAATTTCTTCTTTGAGTGAGATGCCACTTGTGTCCTCTTTGTCTTCCTCTGTAAAAGGTGCATTTTTTTTATTCCACATCTGAAGTCCAGGTACAAGAGCAGGCTTTACAAACAAAAGCTGTATGGGTGCTTACCTTCATACTATGGCACAGGAGCGTGGTTCTCTGAAAGGGTTGCTACCTGTGGGGACTCCAACCAGCAAGGCATCTTTTCCTGCATTCTGCAGACAGTATTGCTGGAGCTCTGCAGCTGCCTGGGATACCTGGGAGCCAGCACATGGAAATATTTATCTGAATGGTACAACTTTGTAATTCTTATATGCAGTCAATGTGAAAAATTAACTAAACTCTTACAGCTTCCACAGGAATTATGAGGGTAAGTAGCAACCAGGCTGCTAATCAAATACATTTGATTAATTGATCACCCCTATAAAAGCAGTTTGCTGGTCTGGAGCATTCATGTATGTGTTAACATGATGCCAAGGAGAAAAGACATCAGCAGTGATCTCAGAGAAGCAATTGTTACCGTCCATCAATGTGGGAAGGGTTATATTATATAGTGTGAAAGATTATTCACAAGTGGAAAACATTCAAGGCAGCTGCCAGTCTTCCCAGGGGTGGACAGCCCAGCAAACTCACCCCAAGGTCAGACTGTGCAGAATGCTGCCCATCAATCTGGAGAGGGTTTTAAGGCCATTTCCAAACAACATGAAGTCCATCATTCTACAGTGAGAAAAATTATTCTCAAGTGGAAAACATTCAAGACAGTTCAATCTTCCCCAGAGTGAATGTCAAAGCAAATTCACCCCAAGGTCAGACCTTGCAATGCTCATACAGAAACTGACCCCAAGAGCTATATCTCAGACTCTACATGCTACAATTAGTCAGTTAGCATGTTATATGTTATAATACAATTAGCAAATGACTAAGCAAGTATGGTTTGATTTGAAGGGTTGCCAGGAGAAAGTCTCTTCTCTTTAAAACAAACATGACAGTACAGCCTATGTTTGCCAAACATCTGAAGAGTCCTTTGGATTGACAAGACCACTGTGAGGATACTTGGCTATAATGCACAGCACTACATTTGGTGAGAACCAAACAGAACGTATCAGCACAAACGCCACATACCAACAGTCTAGCAGAGTGGTGGTAGGGGTATGATTTGGGCTGTTTTTTGCAGCCACAGGATCTGGGCAACCTTTCAGTCATTGAGTCATCCATGAACTTCTCTGTATACCAAAGTTTTTTAGAGTCAGATCTGAAGCCACCTGTCTGACAGTTAATGCTTGGTCGAAGCTGGATAATGCAACAGGACAGTGACACCAAGCAAAGCAGTAAATCTCCAACAGAATGGCTGAAAAAGAGAAGACTCAGGGTGTTGCAATGACCCAGTCAAAGTCACAACTTCAACCTGACTGAAATGCTGCCGTGGGACCTTAAGAGAGCAGTGCATAAACACATGCCCACAAACCTCAACAAACTGAAGCAACATTGTAAAGAAGATCTGGCCAAACTTCCTTCATAAACATGCAAGAAATTACTTCAAGTTTTCGCTGCTAAAAGTGGTTCTACAAGCTACTGAATCATGGGGTGTGCTTCGTTTTTCACAAGGCTCTACACAGTCCTGTGAACAAAATTCCTTTTCTTATGACTCTACTTTTAAAGGAATCTTTGAGCAATAGTAATAATTGAAATACTAATATTTTTTCATTCCTGAGCTGTGTAAAAACTTAATTCAAACTCATTTTATCTGTAGTTGTATTAGGAAAAGTCCTTCAGTGGAATGATGCCACTTACAGTACTCTCAACTTAGTAGCATTTATAGCAGGTGTAAAAAAGCAGATTTTATTGATTAATAGAAGCCTTTAAAGAAAATAAAATGGCTCTTGTTATTAGTACTGATACCACAATGCAGAATATTACATTACAAATCCTACATGGAAAATGTTACTTAAGTAAAAGTATAAAAATACGGTGAGTCATTTGACTTGTTCGTAAAAAATTCGGGAAATAATAAGAAAGTCCAAGTCTTTAAAATATTAACAATAAATTGGAACTTTCAGCATAGTAAAAAAAAAAAAAAGGCTGAAGCAGTTTATCTTAATAAGCAGGAGTCATAAATTTTGATTTTTTTTGTACGAAAAAATATGTATTTTCTCTCATTTGGCCTAATTGATGATACAACATATTTTACTCTAAATATACAATGCTATATGGAATAAATTTGCTATAATTCAATACTGTACATTTTGAATAAAATAAAAGCAAAGGATAATACTCTTAACTTAATCTAGGAGTGTTTTTCACCCAGCGGTTGTATTTATTGAACATAACAAAATTGAAATAGATGAACATAAACTAGGTAGTAGAAATGGAGATGGCAGCTCTACACCGTCTCCTCTTTACCTTGATTCTTTCCACACTGGCTTCAAGCTTCAGTTGTTCTACCAGCCGTCGCATGTTGGATAAATTGGAATTAGAAGTCATGATGGTTGGAACTGTTCTGAAGAAGAAATAATCCTTAAAAAACAAAAACAAATACAAAAAAGCGCTTCTTAAGTCTTTTGCTTCAAGCGGTTGATTCAACTAATGGGTGGCAGAAGCTGGACGGAAACAGGCTGGGTGCGTTTCTTTTCAAATGACCTCAGCACACTCCACTGAAGAAATAAGGAGAGATACAAGCACACTCACCTCCATGTGTACTGCATAGACAGCAAAGGGCTTCAGGTCGGTATTTCAAATGCGAACTGAAATCGTAAGCTCCATTTAACCAGATTAGATATTCAACGTTATTCAGGACATCGAGTTTTAAGAGACTGTAGTCATTTTGTTGGTGAGCTTCCTTAGAAATACTTTACAACGACCAAAAATACAAACAATAAAATACAATTAAAAACCGTTTTGCCACAGTTTTGTCTATCTATCTATCTATCTATCTATCTATCTATCTATCTATCTATCTATCTATCTATCTATCTATCTATCCTGGGAAGGAACATAACATTTTGGAATTAAAATCATATTCCAGTTTTCATTTGATTTTATGTTTTAATTTTCCTCCAAAGACTGATTTAAAATATTACATAGAGTGGTATTCAGTAGACCTCTGTTATAGTGGATGACGACATAAGAGGCAATATCGAGTACAGAGACTTCAGTTAAACTAGTAATTATGACGGCAGAGGCACAGTGGTCAGATGTGGCAGGAGTGACAGATGGATTCAAGGTGGGGCTAGGATCATGCCAAGGATCTGCAGTGATGATGGACTGGTTGACAGATGAGTTCAGGTAAGAGTCTCTGTTGATTATGATGCTCTGTAGTGGGAGAATGTAGGTGGAAGAGAGTCTGGTGGAGGTATGAACTGGAGAGAAGAGGAATGAAAGTCAGAAGAAGCAAGACAGAGTATATGTGTGAATACAAGTGAGGTGGGTGAAGATGCAAGGAGTAGAGGTAGTAAAGGTGGGTGGATTTAAACACTTGGGGCAACCATCCAATGGACAGTGCACAAGAGAATTGAAGAAGTGAGCACAGGCAGGGGTGGAGTGGGTGGAGATGAGTGGCAGGGGTGCTTTGTGACACAAGGATAGCAGCAAGAGTGAAATAGTGAGTAGTGAGACCTGCTATGATGTATGGTTTGGAGACAGTAGTACTGACAAACAGACAGGAGGTGGAGCTGGAGGTGGCAGAACTGAAGATGGGGGTGATAAAACATCACATTTTATGATCTTGTTGTGCATGCTGTTTGTTAAACCCTGCATTTGTATAATAACTGAAGCTGTCAGATGAATGCTATGCTACAAAAAGTAGAATAGTTCCCTTTTATTCCATTAAACAATGCAAGGCAAAAGGATATCTGCACAGTAATAAGGAAGCAAAACAATTTAAGAATATGTGTTTATCCATAAACAGTTTAGAGATGCTCAGAAGCACAGGTGAGGATTTCAGATGGAAGGCAGAGGACACATACTTTCATCCTTCCTGTAAAATTATGAAGGAAATACAGGACTATACTATTTCTCAGTGAGGAATTGTTTTCTGTTATCCTCAGCATTGTTGAGATACAGTATAAACACTTCCTAAAACTCATCCAATATTGATGATGAGCAATGGCAACAATCTGTTCAAATAGAACCCACATATGTGCATAAAAGTACATTTCACAAGCCACACATCAGCTAAGAAAAGCTGGGATTCATTGATATGAAGTTAATGGCCAAACAAAACCACATTTGTGGAGTAGCAGCAGTTAAAAATAAATGTAATAATGACTGCACTTCAGATCAAGTCATGAAATGTTCATAACTGGCTTCTCATTTGCTGCATTTCTTCATAAATCCAGCAGGAGGAGTCATTACCCGCCTCCTGAAAGATCTGAAAACACACTGATGAATGAAGTTCAGCCAGCTGTCTGTGCTCTGAATCTGTTAGCAAGACAAGCTTCCGTAGGACCTCGTTAGCACAAGTTACCCAAGAAACCTCCACTTCTGCTTTGTTACACTCTGTTGAACCAAATTTATATGAGGCTGAGCATCTTATCTAGATACAGAAAGCAGTAAGTGGTGGAATTTATGCAGAGGTCTCAGCAGAAAGATGATTAGCTCTTGCCTGGGAGTGAACTGGATTATTAGTGAGTACTTCAGAGGAGCAGCTCAGGCTGAGCGGGTTGGCGATAAAGTCAGAGAGGCAAGGTTGAGGTGGTTAGGACATATGCAGAGGAGGGATAGCGGATATAGTGTATATCCTGGGTAACTGATGTTGAAGATGAAAAAGGGAGGCAGGATGAAAAGAGGAAGACGACAACTGAGAAGGTTCACAATGCTGTGAAGAGGGTTGATGTACGCATGCGTACATTGAGCCCGGAAAGTGTCGCGAGACGTTGTGCTCAGCCGGTATGAAGGAAGTTCTGCGAGCAGCTTTTGAACGCAGCTTGTGTTCCCTGTGGTCTTCCCTCCTCCTCATTGGCCCCGCAGGTGATTATCGGGATTGGCTGTAAGCTGCTTTCGCGGACAGGTAAGGAGACGCTTCCTCGGAGGGTCGGTGCGAACAAATTCAGCCGCAACTATGAACTAACAAAACTTTGAGCTGTCCGAACATTCGCCTCGGAGCGCGTCTAGCAGACATGGTGGAAGTGTTTTCCGGGCGGACGCTTCTGAACAAAGACGGGGACTTCGTGGACCCCGAAGAGGCGCTGAGGAACAAGGTGGTGGGGATCTACTTCTCCGCAGGATGGTGTCCGCCGTGCCGGGACTTCACCCCCATCCTGTGCGACTTCTACACGGAGCTGGTGGAGGAGAGGGAGCCTCCCGCTCAGTTTGAAATAGTTTTTGTCTCTTCTGACAAGTCTCCCGATGACATGGTTGAATATTATCATGACATGCACGGAGACTGGCTCGCTCTGCCTTGGACGGATGATTACAAAAAGTGAGTGTCAGAATCTGACAACAAGAAAACCTCCAGAATATGCCTTTTTTGTAGTATTTCACACGCTCAGGTCACTGTAACATCATTGGTTGATTTGTTTGTCTTAAATCTTATTGGGATTAAATACTGCGGACGATACAGTCCATCAGGCAGAGCTCCAGCTTATGTAAAATGCTTATGCGGGTCACCCTGTCAGGGATTAGCTGTAAGTGACAAAGTGAATTAAATCAAAGCGGAGTCAGATCTGTACACCTTATGGATTTTTAGTAATAGCAGTAATGCCTCATTAAAGGCTCAAATTCAGACTATTACTTGGGTAGAAGTTTGCTTCAAGGACTCATTGTAAATTTGAGTTATATGTTGCTGAGTTTCTGCTTTTGGAGAGATCCAAAAATAAATGTCAGCAGCACTTTCCCAGCGTTAAATGTGAAATCTTTAATGGTCCTTTTGAATCAATAGGTCCAAATTTAAAGCTGTTCAGATTATTATTATCATATACAGTGCTGTGCAAATATCTCTTGCCACCCATCATTTTTTTTTTTTTTTTTATATTTTACTTCCAAAGAGCCAGACTTTTTGTAATCTTTAAAGTGGTCTTGAGGAGTAGTTCTCCAGGCTTTCTGAAGGTCTTTCCTTTGGACTTTGGCTGCTTTTTCACTCATTTCCAGTCCAGCACTTAAGTACTTTTCGGCTGCTCCCTTGTATTCTCCACCAAGGGGTCGCCACAGCAGATTAATCCACATTGGTAATTTGGCAGAGGTTTTACACCGGATGCCCTTCCTGACACAACCCTCCATGGTGAGAGGGGCTTGTGTCCCCACCTGGAATCGAACCAGGGACCTTTTGCTTCAAAGGCGAATGCGCAAACCACCGGGGACACTCCAGTCCAGCGCTTGTTCCTGATAATTTTCAGAGAAATTTTTTTTTTGTTGTTGTTTGTTAAGCCACTTAACACTGAGCTATACATTATTTAAGCTTAAAAGGCACCTAGCACAGGGGCTGAACCAGTGTTGGTTCTACATATAACAGACAACTTAGCAAAGAACCAATTTTAAATTGTGCCTTTAGGCACTTTGTTACTAGCAGCCTGTCACAGAAGTGTATCCTTTGGTCCCACTTCTTTACTTTAATCTGCGAAAAATGCCAAAGGTCACACAGGTTGACAGGCATAAAATCATATTTTTGTACAGTCAAGATTATTCCTAAAAAGCTGTTAGCTTAAAACTTGGCTTATCTTAGCATGGTGTGCAGTGTGTCCTTAAAGATGTGAGGAAAATGGACAAGTAGAGAACAGAAGAAGAGGTGGCAGGCTCAAAAAGGTATCAGTACCTGAATGTTATGTTCTTAAGAAATAAGAAAAAATCCAGCAATGACATGACACAGGATCTCTGAGATGCAGCAGTGAGTGTCTACAACAATCTGTAAAACACAGTGGAAGCTCTGTCATGGTTTGGGGCTGCGTTTCTGCCAGTGATGTTGGGGCTCTTGTCTAAACTGATTAACTTATGAATCAGAAAGAAGAACCATCAGATTTTGTTCCACAATGAAATACCATCTGGAAAGCTTCTCATTAGCAACAGCTTCATTTTCCAGGATGACAATGATCAAAAACACACTGCCAGTGCTGAAAATGCCTACCTAGATAGTGCTTCACTGTGTGTTGTTCTATCAGTCATGGATTGGCCTCCCCAGAGCCTGGAACTCAACATTATTGAAGCAGTGTGGGGTCACCTTGACAGAGAACTGAAAAAAGGCAGCCAACATCAAAAGAAGAGCTTTGGAAGACTACCTAAAGAAATGACAAGCAAGCTTGGCTAAGAGAGTTCTGGCTCTGTTGAAAATTAAAGGTGGTCATACCAAATATTGACTTTCAAGATCATTAGCAATATACAAAGTCAGTTTTTGACTTATGCTCTGAATTTCCATTTATATTTGTATATGTTTCAGAAAATGGTTATACTTATTTCCCATTTTCTTAGAAATATGCTAAAAACAAGAAAAATGAGGGTTGACTTGAGACTTTTGCTCAGTCTGTATCACCAAACAAAAGCAACACAAATCATAAAGTGTAACTTTTTCTTGAAAATGGGTCAAACTATTAATCTAACATCAAAAAAGTCCTGCTAACAGATTTTGTGTTGAATTTTTTTTTGCTTCTATTATTAATTCGTCAGTGAGAAGCATTTTAATGCTGTGCTGTTGAGGTAGGTTAATTACGTGTTGAATGTAGTTTGTATGTAAAATCTGAATCTGTGAGGTATTTGTAGACACAGCTGAAATTTAAATACAGTGTGGTATATTAGGACAATATTTTACTTTTAAATGCAAATTAGGACCTTGGAAGTATCTGATATTTATTCATAGGTACATATGCCAGCACTGTCAGGCAAATTATGTTTTGAGTCCAAAGTGGAAGAAGTTGACTTTTCTACTCAGCATGTGTCCGTGTGGCTTTTTTCTTCTCACAGTGAGTTGAAGCAGCGCTACAAGATCACAGCAGTGCCCAAACTGGTGATCGTGAAGGAAAACGGTGACGTGATCACTGACAAGGGCAGGAAACAGATCCGAGACCGAGGCCTGGCCTGCTTCAGGTCCTGGTTGGATGCCGCAGAGATCTTTCAGAACTTCAAGGGTTAGGAAACATTAGAGAGCTGAACAAAACCAGTAAAATCTCCCTGCTTTTACTTAAATTCAGTGGTCTGAAAGCACACTGAATGATAGAATAGATTGTATTTCTGTGGATTCAATTAATTCCTGTTCTGCCTTTTTCTTGTCAAAGATTAGACCAATATTTAAAATAATTTAGCAACTGTTTTGTGATTCTTTTTCTCCTTCAAAAATCCTTTGAATGAAACACTGCGAAAACAGAAACTCACTAAGTTCAGTTGCTGACAGGTGGTGGTCTGAAGATGGGTTTGCAAATATTAAATGGACATTAGGCAACTTTTTTGGCTTTAACTTATCATTATGAAGTAAATGTTGATTGCACAATGTAGTGGTTTTATAGTGGTTAGAATTATGACACCATCAGTGATTATTAGATTGGATCCATAAAAGTTCTGCTTTCACTATGCAATTCTTTTGGATGTCAGAAATCTCCCAGTAAAATAAAGGCTTGGTTGCAAAGACAAAACAGGATGGGGATAGCTGTCTCTGCTGCCTATTTATTGCTCTAAATAAAACTTGTTAAATTCTGCTTTAGTTGCAGACCTTCTATCATCCTATGCATTAAAGATAAACCTCAGGCATGTCCACTAGAGAAATTGTGGATTCATATGATCAATACAAGCCAGCTGCTGATAGTTTATTTTGAAGTATAGACATGTGCAATACGTTCCCTGTAAGTTAGTGCAGTCTTTAAACATTTAGCTGAATCTCGCCTTTATCGAGTAGCCATCTTATTTCTGAATTACTTACCTTTGTACATTTTCCCATCACAAAAATAATGTAGTTCTGTTTTGAACTGCCTGTATATTTTTATATTTTGTTTTTTACGAGTTGTTAAGATGGGTTATTAATAATAAAAGAGATTCTGTAATTTTTTTTGCATGTGTTTGTGTTGTAGTGCTAAGGAGCTCATGTTGTAATGAACAAACAATCTAATTCTCTTTTGTCTCATTAAATGTCAGAAAGCCCACAGGATCTGTTTCCATCATGCTGGCACATTAACACGCATGGTCCTAATTGCCCTTTTCCCCTGTGTGTGTGCTGACACAGCTGTATGCACTTTGTACACAAAACATACAACATGAGTGATGAATAATGATGCGTCTGCTTAGGCGTGCCCCTTCAAGTTTGTCATGGTCCTGATTTATTCAGAGAAATTCAGATGAGGTGGCGCTTCTCCTTAAGAATCAGCAAATCTCAGAGGACCGTGCAGACAAAAAGCCTTCTTAAATCTCAGAGTTGAATGATGCAACTCAAAAGCACATGACTCTAGCTCTCATGTATTATCTATTATGATAAAACAGCACTACTTTGCATCATTGTTTCTCTAGGGAAAAGTTTGAGGAAAATGCAGTCCCCAAAGTCTGCCATGTGGTGTCACTGTAATGCCATTAATGAGGATTTGATTTTGACCAGGGGCGCGTCCTGTGTGAGAAGAGTTTAACGGGTGTTTTCACATTCATCTACTCAAGGCCTGGGAGTTATCATGCTCTTTAATAAAAGTAGAGAAATCTTTTCTCCAGCTGTTAAAGGTTAAAAAATGAGAATATCAGAGTATTTATGACCAGCACAGAAAATTATGAGGAGCATGTGCAGTACATGAAGAGTGCATGTGCTCAGTTTTTGTCCTGTAATGGAAATTTGTAAAGCAGCTAAACTTGTTTGCTTGGACTTTTATGTCACTAGGATTTTCCCAAGAGTTCAGAGCCAAGCATTGTACTGTTTTACTTATTTAGGATGTATTTATTTTCCAAACACTTGCTTGTTCTACTGATAGGCCACAGAATAAAGGCATGCTGTATTAATGTGGCTTGACAGGACATTCTTAAATGGGCATTTATGTTTTCGCATTTTTAAAGCGAAAGGTCCCTGGTTCGATTCCAGGTGGGAAGGGCATCCGGTGTAACACGTCTGCCAAATTACTAATGCGGATTAATCCGCTGTGGCGACCCCTTGGGGAGAATACAAGGGAGCAGCTGATGGTACATACTGTTTAATTTTATTTGTGTAGCCCAATGTCACATGAAAAGTTTGAAAGGGCTTCACAGGCATGAAAACATTTTAATAACACAACAAGTCGTAGAATTACAGAATTTAGAAAAACAAGAAACACACACACACATGAAACAACAGAGAAACATAAAGACAAATTTACGAAATTGTGAGTGGCTTCTTTAATATTTTGAGGCAACAAAAGATGCACCCCTGATTTCCCTCTGTGAACAGTATTGCGTCTCTGGCAGTGGAGGATCTGAGAGCTTGAATTAGGGTGTAAAATGACAGACTGCCAGAAATGATGGTTCAAGACCACTCAAGATGTTACAAACAAGTGAGAGTATTTTAAATTCAGTTCTGTGGGACACTGGAAACTGGTGTAGGTCGGCTAAAACAGGAGCGATGTGCTCTTTGTGATTCGTTGTAGTAAATAACTTTGCAGCAGATTTCTGAATAAGCTGCAGTTTACTGATAAGTCTTTTTTTTTTTTTTTGGAAGGCCAGTAAAAAGAGCACTGCAATAAAGCAGTCTGCTGAAAATAAAAGCATGAGTCAGGAAGGCAGTTTTTGGTAATGCATTTTTACTTTTTTCAAAAGTAGCTGAGGACTTCTCCCCCGCCTCTGAAATATTTCAGTCTAAAGACACTGTTTTTGCTTCGTGCCTGTCGCCTGATTGAGTCTCCGGCCCGCAGAGAGCCCCCCGGGTCATTTTAGATGAAGATGTGGACTTCACATTTGGACTCCTTGTTGGCCTTACAAATGAAAGGCAGTAGTGTTTCCTGCTGCTGTAACGGTGTCTTGAGCAACAAGGCTGTCTTTATGTGAGAACCGGGAGGGAGGGAGGCGGAGGGCTGGGCGGACCGGCGGACCAGCACCGAGAGAGCGCTGGTGTGAATTTCACTGCTAAACAGCAAATTTCCGCTCAAAGCCTTCAAAATAAACCTGATCATTAGGAAGCATTAAAATTGGCATTTATTCCAGCTGCTTGCAAGATTTGGCCTGATATCATTAAGAATAGTTACCTCTTTACTCCAAGGGTCTGAAACAAGCCAACTCAAGATGAATGCTTACATAAAACTGTACCTTGGGCTGCTCCCTTGTATTCTTCCCACAGTGGAATAATCAGCATTGGCAATTGGGCAGAGGTTTTACACCGGATGCCCTTCCCGACACAACCTGGTATCAAACCATGTGAATGTGTAAACCACTACACTACAGGAAGAAATCGAAAATCTGAAATCATCTTTAAACACAGCAAATAATTTAAGAAATGGGCAGCACGGTGGTGCGGTGGTTAGCCCCATTGCCTCATAGCAAGATGGGTCTGGGTTCAAATCCAACAGCTGGCTACCTTAGGTCCTTCTGTGTGGAGTTTGCATGTTCTCTCTGGGTCCTCTGGCTTCCTCCCAAAGACTGCAATGGGGGTTAGGTTAATTGGCAATTCTAAATTGACCAAAGGTGTGAATGGTTGTTTGTCTTTCTGTGTTGGCTCTCCAACAGACTGGCGACCTGTCCAGGGTGTACCTTGCCCTATGCCTGATGACAGCTGGGATGGGCTCCAGCACCCCCTGCCACCCTGAACTGGATAAGCAGAAGATGATGAATGAGTTTAAGAAATGTGAAAAACTCTCATCTGGAGTACAGCAAAAAAAATTATATAAATACTGCAAATTTAAAAAGAACAAAAACTGCAACCAATCTCAAGCACCATCAGTTCACAACTGTATGTGTATAGTCTTATGGCCAGGGGGACAAAAGACTTCTTCAGTCTCACAGACGCACTCCTCTTTCTGGTGAATGTGGTGTGCACAAGGAGGTGGGCATTGTCCAAGATGGAAGCTGTTTTATTCAGAGTCCTTTTCTCTGCCACTGTGACCAGTAAATCAAGCTCTGTGCTCACCACTGAGCCAGCCCTTTACACCAGTGGCTCAAGTCTTGCTGCATCTCTCTTCCTGCAGTTTCTGCCCCAGCACACCACTGCATAGAAGAGGTAACTAGCCACCACAATTGGTAAATCATCAGCAGTAGTTTTTGACAGATGTTGAAGGACCCCAGTCTTCTCAGGAAGTTCAAAGTTTGTCCATGTTTGGTGACCAGTCCAACCAGTCGTCCATCTGCAGTCCCAGGTATTTATAGGTCCTGACCACCTCCACACTGACCCCCCCTGGATGGTTTCAAATATGATATCTTTTACATATTACATATAGTATTTTTTAACTTTGGACATGGACATATTTTTACATATAGGGGTTATACATTTTATCTTCCTATGTCTTATATTTTATATTTACACTTAATTGAGCATTTGTAGTCAAAGCATTCACCACTCCAGGACTATTAAAGTATTCTGATTTAGCTTACTTTAGGTTGGGGTCTCGAACCTGCGACTCTTAAGCCCATCTGCAGCAGCTCCTTGTGGCTTTGACAAAAATGCCAGAAAAATATGAAAATTATTCTCTTAATTTTGCTGAACTTCACTTGCAGTGGCTGGCATTGATGCATACACATAAATGGGTCATCTTTAGTCCCCGTACCTGTGGAATCCAAATTTTAAAAAAGGAAAAGTAATGTAGGAAAATGGACAATTTAACAATGCATGCATGGTCAAAATCATACTGAAACTTTCCTGTCTTTTGTTTACTTTTACTATATTTAAAGCTTGACTGCTAATAGTTTATTATTATTATTATTATTATCAAAGTAGGCACCCATTTTTTTAAAATCCTAAAAACTCCCCTGTCTTATAATAATTCAACTGGCTGTTACCTGTAGTTAGATGGAAAGCGCAGAGTATCTAAACTTGATGTCTGTCATTGTATTTTATCCTCTTTGGTTTGTCAGTAGAAGCAAGACAGAGTAAATGCATGTGAATGAGAGGGAGGCAGGTGGAATGGTGAAGATGCAAGGAGAAGAGGTGGCAAAGGTGGATGAGTTTAAATACTTGGGATCAACCATCCAAAGCAGCGGACAGAGCTCAAGAGAGGTGAAGAAGAGAGTGCAGGCAGGGTGGAGTGGGTGGAGACGAGTGTCAGGGGTGCTTTGCGACAGAAGGATAGCAGCAAGAGTGAAAGGCAAGGTTTACAAGATGGTAGTGAGACCTGCTATGATGTATGGTTTGGAGACAGTGGCACTGATAAAAAGTCAGGAAGCAGAGCTGGAGGTGGCAGAATTGAAGATGTTGAGATTTTTTCTGGGAGTGACCAGG
>VUQH01032347.1:8619-21885 GCA_015106775.1 Etroplus canarensis | reverse complement strand
TTCTTTCAGTTAGAAGAGAAAGAGGAATTCTGGAGTAAGTTGGATGAAGTGGTAGAGAGTATTCCCAGGGGAGAGAGAATGGTGATTGGAGCAGACTTCAGTGGGCATGTAGGTGAAGGGAATAGAGGGGATGAGGAGGTGTTGGGTAGGTATGGTGTTAAGGAGAGGAATGTGGAGGGACAGATGATAGTGGATTTTGCAAAAAGGATGGAAATGGCTGTAGTGAACACGTATTTCAAGAAGAGAGAGGAACATAGAGTGACCTACAAGAGTGGAGGAAGGTGCACACTGGTGGACTATATCTTATACAGGAGGTGCAAACTGAAGGAGGTAGGAGACTGCAAGGTGGTGTCAGAGGAAAATGTAGCTAGGCAACATTGGATGGTGGTCTGTAGGATGACTTTGGAAAGCAAGAAGAGGAAGCTCCATCTCAACCTATCCCTTGCATCCTCTTCCCTCACACCAACCCTCTGCATGTCCTCCTTTACTACATCCATGAACTTTCTCTGTGGTCTTCCTCTTCTTCTCATGCCTGGCAGCTCCATTTTCAACATCCTTTGTCCAATATATCCACTGTCCCTCCTTTGTACATGTCAAAACCAGCTCAGCCTTGCCTCTCTGACTTTTTCTCCAAACCACTATAAACCTGAGCTGTCCCTCTGATGTACTCATTTCTTATCCTAACCATCTTGGTCACTGCCAGTGAAAATTTCAACATCCTCAATTCTTCCACCTTCAGCTCTGCCTCTTGTTTATTGTCAGAGCCACCATCTACAAACCATACAACATGGCTTGCTACAGTGTCAATTTTCCCTTTTACTCTTGCTGCTGTCACAAAGCCTCCCTGATGCTTGTCTCCATCCCCTCCACTCCTTCTGACCTTCTCTATACTTCTCTGTCAACAATCTCAAACATCATGATATGGCTAATCAAGTTTATATCACCCTTATTTTTGAAGGTTAGAACCCACACCCTTCTTCTCCGTTCCTCAGGCATCCTCTCGCCATCCAAGATTGTGTTAAACAATCTTGTTAAAAAAGTCCATTGCCCTATCTGATAGACATCCCACCATGGCATGCTAACAATGAGACACATAAAAAATTAAAATAAAGAATGCACACAGAACATATATAAATACACAATGACTGCCCGCAACATTAAAACCATCTGCCTTACATCCTGCAATTTAAAGTTACAATGTTATTCCAAGTAACAAGTGAAATATTAAAACCATTAAAATAACAAAAAAAGATGATAAATGATACAGGTATATCTGTAATTTGGGGGTATTTTAATGCATTGTTTCTTCTGAACATAGGGCGTCAACATAGTACACTGATTGGCATCTCACCAAAGTTGTTAGGAAGGCTGAGTGATGTCAAAAAGGAGAGGCGGGATTTGTGCCCTTCATTTAAACTTTTCAAAGGTATTTCAAGCCTCATTGCTCAGCTTAAAAATACAACAAGCAGGCCCAGCAGCATCAGAAAACTAACTTAACTACTCTGTTTCTAACTGTAAGTACTCTGTGTTATAATTATCTTTATCTATAGAAAATGAATGAATGAATGAATGAATGAATATTTATTGTCATTATACACCAGGTACAATGAAATTCTGTGTGGCTTCTCTCTCTAAGGCTAAAACAGAACAAGTCACCCATAGAGCACATAAGGGAAACAAATAATGAACAGCTTAGAACAGACCATCTCTTTGGTTTTGGATATGTTGCAAAGACAATGTCACTGTCTTTGCACCACTCAGTCAGATGGTGCACTTCCAGCCTGTAAGCAGATTCATCCTCGTTAGTTATCAGTCCAAAGCACAGTAGTCTATTGCTCTTTTACTTACGTACAATTTTCTGCCTGTGTAGATTTATTATGACATTTTTCTTAATATGACAGGTGAGATGGGTGTTGAAAATATTACCCTGGACTTGGCTGAAATGTCGTCAAATCAGAGCAGCTGTGATGTGTTCGTCTACCAAAGAGCTGCAGTGGTCCTGTTCCCCATTTTCTACTCTGTAGTTTTCATCATCAGTGCATGCGGCAACAGCTTAGTACTCCACGTCATCTGTCAGAGGAAGCAGAAGTTCAACTCCACTTCCATCTATCTGGTCAATCTTGCTTTATCTGATACTCTCTTCACATTTGCGCTGCCGGGCAGAATTACCTACTACATCCGTCACTTTGACTGGCCCTTTGGTGACTTTCTCTGCAAACTGACCACACTTCTTTTCTTTGCAAATACATATGCAGGTAACATGAGCAAATCTGCTGCCAATTTTAAATCATAGTTTGGTTTTTGTGTCTGCACATCTTTATATTAGTTGGAGTTAACTTTATTTTTACATTCAGACCAGCATGTGTAAAACATATCAGCAATAACAGATAACAAGACCATTGCAAGCTAGTCTATTAAAATGTCATTAAAGCTTCAAGAAAATAAATTTCATACATGCATAACATCTACAATAATAAAAAATAGAATGAAGCTGGGATGGTGAAAAAAATAAGTAGAAGCTGTGTGTCATATCCATTATATCCCCACCAGGTATTGGTTTCATGACCTGCATCAGCTTGGACAGATACCTGGCAATGGTGCATCCACATCGGCTGCAGTGTTTGCGGAGCGTAAAGGTTGTTCGCAGGGTCTGCTGCCTGGTCTGGGCTCTAGTATCTCTGGAGGTGGCTCCTCTGCTATTCCGCAGCATGCTGCATGAACAACAGGGAAAACGAACCTGCATGGAGTACTTCAACTTTGAGGGCTCCCGTTTCACTCCTTATCTCCTGCTTCTGGCTTGTGCCATGTCCTTCTGTTGTCCACTGACCATTATCATGTGTTGCTACGCCAAGATCAACCTCAAACTACGAGCTGCAGCAAAACAGAACTCTGTAACTGGCCGATCAAGGAGGAATCACAGGGCCAACACTATTATTCTGCTCGTCCTCCTCACCTTCATTGTTTGTTTTAGCCCTTATCACATTAACGTTATGCAGTTTATGTCCAGAAAAATACATCACCAGCCAAACTGTGAAGAATTGAGGGCCTTTAAGGTGTCCTTACAGGTAAGAACTGTCATTTTTCAGTTGATTTTAAAATTTCCCCATCATCTTTTTTCCCTTACGCAATCTACCCTTGCCTTCCAGATTACAGTTTCATTAATGAACTTCAACTGCTGCTTGGATCCAGTCATCTACTTTTTTGCGATTAAAACCTACAAAAAGAGGGTGATGAGCCTGTTTAAAGACTATCTCTATACTTCCGGTGCCTCCTCCAAAGTGACAGCTGAAAACAGCAGCAGCAACACCTGATAAACCACAGCTGACAACATGTCAAAGAGAAGACCTAGTTTACCATATTAAACTCAGAAAGGCCTATTTTTTAGTCTATTTAAATAACAAATAAGCCTTTTAGCTAAGGTATTTTATCAATTCTGCATGAACTTAGGCAGTTTACATGTTGCCTTTAATTCTGCAAAAAGTAAAACAAACATCTTTGCCTTGCTATGGTGGTGAACCCATTTGTTGTGCTGTAAATATGTATATTTTTATTTCTACTATATTTTCTTTTATACATGGTTTACAGGATTGCCTTTTCATTTCATTTTTTGTTGAAGTACCATGCCTTATCAATAGTGTCTTACAGTAATCTTCATATTAAGCTATGCTAATCAATGCACAGTAAGGCCTTTTGTCTAATCATGTATTGTGTGCAAGTTTAAGGAAATGTCCCTACCACTGAACTTTTTCCAACTCTTTCAAAAATATTGCGGTCATTAATGCAGCGTAGAAGCGACTTTCACTTCCTTTTTTTGTAGAGAAACACACAACGTGTCACATTTCTCTGTGTGCGTAAATAAATATGAAAAAATATCTAATATGTACTCTTCTGCTAAAAATATAATTTACATGTTCCTTTACACTATTACGTAATTCACAATATGTGCAAACATTGTCTACGCCAAAATAAGAACATGTCACAGTTCTTTCTTTCATACCCACATCTGACTTACGTGTGGGAGTACGCAGATACAAATTACCACTTCCTCACCCACCTTTCCTGCTCCCTTTCACAGGCCTCATTCCTGCTGAGTTCCACATGTTGTGGTAAGGTTGCTCTGTGTGTATCTCTTACAAATTTGAGCAGGTGCACGTCTGTTTATAGTGCAGAGTCCCATATTTAAATTTAACCTTTAACATTTCCTGAGTTTTTTGGAAAAGCTGCCCTTTGATTTTGCATAGAAAGCCATGTGCATAAATTGTGTCATGAAGAAAGATTAAACTGGTTTGAGTGATTGCTGATGCATTTTGTTATTATGTAGAATTTATTCATACGTGAAGTTACAGGTTACGCAACAAACAAGTACATTTTTACTTCACGGGCACCAAGGATAAAAGAGAAAAATAACACTGAATAAAAAAAAGAAAAACATGGCAGAAAAGTAAGTAACTCAAATGTTATCTGAAAAAGACTGATGCTAATTGTTCAGGGTCAGGGTACTAGCATCTGGTGTTTACAAGACAAATATATAAATGATGACATTAATGAAGTGTTTTTACAGTAACTGCTTTCAGGAAAGCACCTACACAAACCAATTTTGTTTTCATTACATTGAGCAGTTATTAGGGAAGAGCGACTCGATGTTCACCAAGAGCATTCTGGTGAATAAGGAAGCACACCTAACTCAGCGTTATTACAAATTACGACATTTGCTTGACTGGTGTTCAGCAAGTTCACTGTAAATTGTCTGAACCTGATCGAAACTATAGGATTCCTAAACTAGGAGAAAGGACATCATTTAAAATATTGAACGGTGGTGTTGTTTATAATGGAGTGCTTTAATCTAATCAAATATTGGTAGCTACAAGTGCAATGGAAACTAATTTCCTCATGAGAAAATACTGTGAAACAGCTGCTATCACAAATGATGTTATCATGTTCAGTCAGATAAGAACCCACAAATCATATGACTTTCATTTGCATGCTAAACTCAGAGACAAGAAATGCTCACAGAACTACTCTAATCATTTTGAAAGCATAACCTATTTTGCCACAGCCTGTCAGTGCATTTAGAAAACCTATACTGTAGATGGGTTTTGGACAAAACTGTTTACGTTCTGAATACTTTTTTAAAAAATCAGACAGAACTGTGGTGCAGTGGTTAGCACCTCTGCTCTAGGTATAGTACTTCCTCCCACAGCTGAAAGATTTGCTTGTGAGATTCATTAGTTAATTTATTATTAAATTGTGATGGACTGGCAACCCATCCAGAGCGTACCCTAATCTTTCACCTTTTACCCAGCTAATAGCTGGGACAGGTGCCAGGGGATGAGAAAATGGATTAAGAAAATGGATAGATGGGTGGGCCAGTGGATGGACTGATGGAAGGATCAAAGTTTTTGCATGACAAAAAACCAGTTTGAATTAGGTTCATTTACTGTTATTCTCCTTACTTGGTTGTATACTAATCCAATGTTATTCTCATGATCATGGAGGATTAGTAACAATGGTAATTATTTTTTAACATATTGTCTGTAATGGAGATCTGCTTCAGTGTCCCCCATAGCTGAGTGGTTTACGCATCCACCTTACAAGCATAAAGTCCCTGGATCAGTTCCAGGTGGGTACACAAACCCCTCTCACCATGGAGGGTTGCTTCAGGATGGGCAAACCTTTACCAAATTCCTTGTGGAAAATACAAGGAAGTAGCCAAAGTTACATTTTCAATGAAGATCTGCTTCATTACTTAAATATATCATATTGGCACATGGGTGACATTCAAGAAAAAACACACACACAAAGACTCATGTAATATTTTATTAATTTCTTGAAATGTTTCTTTTGGTGTGGCCGGCCAGCCGGTACAGGTAGATCTGCCCTGTAAATGGTGATAATATATTATTGGCGAGTGAAATGTTGTGTTAATGTTGTGAATCTCACCTGTGTGTTTTCTTCCCAGAGGTGTCTCGCCAAAAGAGTCCCAAGTGACCTGAGCATTTTTTTTAAAAGTTCCAGATAATACCACAAAGAATTGAGTGGGAATGGTAATAACATCAAAGGTTATATTTATGTTATAGGTGGTAGGCCAGAGGGTGAAAAACTTAGTTAGTAGTTATGTTTTTTAGTAATGTTTATTTAATCTAAATAAAATTTTGTTAGTAAGGTTTGTTGTTAAATGTGTTTTAATTATTTATGTAAGTCCCCCCATGTGAATGAGATGGCTGTGGGTTGATGATGAGTAGGCTTTAAGACTGTGACTTAACACCAGAGGCTGCTGCTGAAACCACATGCCACCTGTGGACAACGTGGTTTTCATTGTATTCATCAGCTTTTGTATGTTCAGAAATGTTGATGAATAAACACCTAGTTGTCCTGCCCCTCATCTCTGCCTCAGGCCACCTTTCCTAAATTTATTCTAACAATGTCCATTCATCATCTTTCACATATCCAGTTTGGGGTTGCGAGGGGCTATCCCAGCTGGCTTTGGGTGGGGTACACGAGTCTATTGCAGGGCTTACATAGAGACAGACAGCCATTCATGCTCATGTTAAAACCTACGGTCAATATACACACTTGCTGTGGGGCAAGATCCGTCTGATTGTCTGTCTGTCTGTCTGTCTATTTACCTATCTCCTGAGCCACAGCTTCCCATTTTCCAATTTTTGTGGCATTTTGGTGATGTATGTCGTAGAGGGAAGGTTTTAAATGCACACAATAACATCACAAAGTTTTGTAAAAGCTGACTTTGGAAGCAGTCAGAGTAACGCCTTTATGTATTTACAGTATTTCAAATAAAAATCAAATCACTTGTTATTTCCATCCAAAGAAGAAAAACCTTTTTTTAAAAATACAATTTCTATCTTTATTATTCCTCTGCATTAGCAAAATTAGGTGGATCTGTAGTTTAGTTTGTTGCACCTATGTCAAATTACCAATGTAGATAAATCCACTGTGGCAATCCCTTGGGGAAAATACAAGGGAGCAGCCAAAGATATATTTATTGCCAAAATTAAATGTTGGTCAATAGGACAGTACATTCTTATCTTTGGGGTCACAATCAAACCAGTTGATTCTATTAACAACTGTGAAGCCCCTCACACTGTCTCACAGGAAGTCCTTGACTACTTTTAATGGTAATTAGCTGATATAAGAGGGTTGTCAGCACCTCACCTGGACTTTCCACGGTACAATAGCTGGACCCGATGAACTGTTTGTGTTCTTGCTCTTTTACTCCACTTGGCATCAACCCTCTTTGGTGTTTGTTTTCTGTTGTCTTACATTTAATATATATTTTTCAAGTAAACCTCTTTTGTGGATTCTCTCCTTGTAAGCCAATTTGTGACAAATGCAAGCTTGTCTCAAATCTGAGCAAATACTTGGCAACTGTAGGAAGAACTCCCTTTTAACAGGAAGTGACCTCTGGCAGAACCAGTCAGAGGCAGCCATCTGTCTCCACTGGTTGGGGTGAGGGGAAAGAGAGAAGAGAAAAGAGAGCAAAGACAGACACATACTATGGGAGATAGAAGACAAATGACATGCAACAGCAGCAAACAAATGAACGGGAAGTAAAAAGACGCCCACATAAGAAGTCCCCCTGCAGCCTAAGTCTATTGCAGCATAAATAAGCCCTAACTATAATCTTTATCATGAAGGAAAGTTTTCAGCCTAATCTTAAAGGTAACATCAGGTATGCCCATTGGTATGGTTAGAGCTTTGGTAATTGTTAATGGACAGCCTGGCTTATTTGATAAAAACTAAATTGAATTTTGTTGCTTTCCTGTAGTACAACTTTTGGAATTTAGTATTGTGGCCAAGATTTTTGAGTTCCACACAAGAAAGGCTTTATGTTTGTGTTGATTACTTTAATACTAAGATAATTTAATGTTAAAAGAGAGCAGCCTTCACACCCGTATATTTAAGATTTTCCATGTCTTCTTGGGTGAGTATAGCCTCATGAGTTTGCAAGAGTCATACATTCCTTTTGTAGGCTTAAGTGTTTGATCTCAACAGGAAACCAGTCAAGTTGTTTTGTCTTTACTATGGCAGAGAACATGTCTGAAGACAATGCCTTGGAGGCATTTCCCTGGTTCCTGACTTCTACCATTGCATGTGTTCTGGCACATGTGTCTATGGGATTGTGGCCTAACAAAATATATTGTTGGCCCTCTCAGAAGTGTTTATATTTGGCTGACATGGCAGAATGTGGCATAACTGGTAATTCTAATGAGGATGCAGAATTGTAGTGAGCTCCAATATTAAATGGTGTTAAGAGGTTTAGCATGGAAGTTTGGTCTGGTAGCTTAGGTGCAGGTGGCACTTCTTGTACTTTGAACTGATATGAGCGTTGTTGCAGCTTGGCCCCCTCTTTGTTAGCATCTTGGGACGTTTTGGTTGGCTACAGAGCTTTTGTTTGGAGGAGCTTTTGAGCATACTACTTGGATTGGTGTTCACTCTAATTCCAGTTTTGTGTTTGGTTGCTGGAATTTTGGCAACTGAGTGTGATTTTCTTGTTTGTAGCTACAGGCTATTTGGTGCTTGACACTTCTGATGAACTCTGGTACTCATTCACTGAGCAGCACTTTGTACTGGAGGTTGCTTGCACTCTTCTTGCTTACCAGTTATATATTTAGACATATCTAACTGAAACATTTTTTTTGCATGTTAGACAACTATGTGGTTCTTGGCAGGCAGTGACTCGGGACCTGCCCTGCCTTGGTGAGTAATGTCCTTGCTTCCTGTTCTGTTTGCACATTCTCATCTTTGTCTGCCCCAGTAACTGCTGCTGGTTTTGCCCCCTCCAGGAGGTCTGCCAGAGAAGACCTAAAAGCAAGAGTTGTAGCCGACCTCATGTTGACTACCTCGCCCTACATGTGGTGAATTCTGGCTGGACAGTTTTATTTTGAACTTTTTTTTCTATTTTTTTAGTTATTACTTTGGCTGCCCAGACTGGTTTTGTGGTTTTTATACAGTGTTTTTTCATGGTTATGGAATTTTACTGGTAGATACAGTTTGGTTTTCATTCTTTACCTTGCCCTTGTTCATTGCCTTTTTTGTGTTTTTGGCACTTTAAAGTGCCAAATTGCACAACAAATTTCACTACTAAGTGACACTGTTTAGTCAGAAAGCATTTGTGTAGTTGCTCCTATATTGAGAGACAGGGAAATGCAAAAATTGGTCTGAGATCGGGATGGTGCAGTGGTTAGCACTCTTGAATTAATGCAAGAGGGTTCTGGGTTCAAACTTCCTGGTCAGATGGGGCCTTTTTGTGGAGTTTGTATGTTTTCCCAAAAGTACAAATACTTGCTTGATAGGTTAATTGGAGGTTATAAATTCGTCATAGATGTGCCTCTGTGTTAGTGAACTGCTCAGGTGTGCTCTGCCTCTGAGCAGGGATAGGTTCCAGCCAAAATCTGATGAGAAATCTCATTTATGGATCTGAGTTCTTTTAGTTAACCATCTGGCAGGCAGCTATGAAATGCTAATCACATCCAGCGAATGTATTATTATAAGTTGAGCTCTGCTGAACTTAAGCAACCCTCATAGACAAAAGTTACAATCTTTAATATAAAGCTACTCTTATACTATCTTATCCTAATGTTACCATCAGTTATACATAAATCAACTCAAAAAACTGTTCTTCTTTCAGCTGCTCCCGTTAGGGGTCATCACAGCGGATCATCTGCCTCCATCTCACTCTATCCCTTGCATCCTCTTCCCTCACACCAACCCTCTGCATGTCCTCCTTCACTGCATCCATGAATGTTCTCTGTGGTCTTCCTCTTCTCCTCCTGCCTGGCAGCTCCATCCTCAGCATCCTTTGTCCAATATATCCACTGTCCCTCCTCTAAACATGTCCAAACCATCTCAGCCTTGCCTCTCTAACTTTGTCTCCAAACTTCTCAACATGACCTGTCCCTGTGATGTACTCATTTCTAATCCTGTCCATCCTGGTCACTCCTCGGGAACTCTCTAATTAATAACTGTAGACTTCATCACCCATTGCTGTGCGTTCACAGAGGCTTGATGTGTTCTTACAGGTTTATCTTTTAATGTGGAAAATCTGGTATATTCTGCGCTCTATTTTCACTGTGTTTGCACAGTGAGAGAGCAGCTGCTACACCTATGCATTGAGTAGATATTGCTGATAATGTGTGATAAGAGTTCATTTTCAGGTGCTTCAGACATTGTTTCCTGTCTGATTCACCAGTCTGTCATTCAGACATCTGTTTCTCTATCAGCATTTCTTCATCTTTGTCTGATGAACTCAGGGCACACTTGACACGACACTGACTCGTCACACCATCTTGTGGTACTAATCAGTATTAAATAAATGGTTGGGGTGGACTTTATTTAATTCATTTTCAGTTTCAAAAACCAAATACTAAGATGTGTTGGCTCTAACATCATAGTGGTTGTCTTAGTGAACCCTGCTGATAGTATTAATAGCATTAATTAATTGTGTAAGTCTGCAAAGTATTTTATTTCTGCAAATGGTGTCTTTAAGCTGCTCACATCTGACTTTGAAAAACATTTTCTAATGGATCATCTATTTCTTTTTTAGATAAACTTACTTTTCCTTACCATCCTTTAGCACATACCTGCCAGTCATCATGTTTTAAAAATGTTTTGTGGTAGTTCGACTTTTCAGATTATTGCAGGTTAAGTTCTGATGTCAAGGTGGAACTTTGATTTTTAAGAGGGGTGGGGTGGGGGTGGGGGAGATGTGCCTCTCACTGTCTCAGAGGAAGTCTTTGCTTGCTTTTAATGATAACTGGCTGACACTGGAGAGTTATCAGCTACTGCACCTCAGCTGGTTCTTTCGGGGTATTAAAGCTAACCCTGATGAGGTACTTCTCTCCTACTCCACTTGACATCAACTGTTTTTGGTGGTTGGATTCCATTGGGTTATGTTTAATTACCATTCAAGTAAATCTCTTGTGTGGACTCCCTCCATGTCACTTACTTTGAGCCAGTTTTTGACACATCCAATTTAGTTAATTACATAAAATTGTTATAAAAAAAAAAAGACTACAGGGTTGTACTTGTGTAGGCTAATCTACATTTCTGGATCAATGAAAGTATCGAAATTGTTAGTGTTATTCTGGTTGGAGTGAATTGATTCCCAGCAAACTACAACCATTAACAGTTAGTCAAAAAGGAAATGTTTTATTCATCGAAATCTAGGAAGAATATAAAGGTTTTCTTTTTTAAATTTTTTGTTGCTTTTATTTAATCATGGTAACCAAAAGCGCAGTTTGAGAGAAAGAACTGGACAGTTGCAAACTAGTTCTTATATTTTCTTATTGCACATGTTTTAATATAAGAAGCAAAATATTTTAAACTGAAATGCACATATCCAGTTAAGTTTCATTTTATCAATTCCAGTTAGCTTTAATTGAAGCACTGTATATACTCTTCATGCATAGTCACTAAAACCTCTTTAATGACTTTAGATTTCAGCACTGAATCTAAATTTACAATGTGAATTTGAAGCTTATGTGGTGGGAAAAGAGCTCCAAACACATTGCTGCCATCCTGTGACTTACTTATGTTATAACGCAAGTCTTTGTATTCTGCCAACTGTGTATTGTGTCGAGTGCAAAGCTTTGACCTTTTCTCTTTCTGGCTTTCTCTAGCTGCAGTGCTTTCCATCTGCCAGAAGAGAGCACTGAATTCGGGGGCAGTGCTCTCTTTTAGCATTGAAAACATTAGAGTTTGATAACCAGCTCAAAATAGTTCAGAAAAATAGTGACTTGGTGCAAAAGCCATAGTGTTAAGTATTGCGGCAACATAATTACAACATGTCCTCTGTTCTAAGTTGATTCAGTTCCTTCTTATTTACAATTAAAAAAAGTTGCTGCAGTCACATGAACTCTTTGGTCCACACTTTGGTTCGCTCTTAGGTTTAAATGCTGACATGTAAATATATTTAAAAGTGTTTGGGTGTTAAGTTAATACTGAAGTTGGGTTTTAAGTGCAGAAATCAAAGCCCTTTAGAACTTTGGTATAAGTTTTGAGGCATTTGGGGGCCATAAAAAGGAAAAATGAGTGATCATCTAAATAACAATACCTGTTGTTGTCCTAAAAATTCAGCTTGCACTGTAAGTTGCACAAGTGATCAAAATAGAAAATGTAAACATGTCATGATTTATACAGGGTATGTGTAAAGATAAGATCAATCTTTAAAAGAAATTGTGATAGTAAATTTTAATACTCACATATAACATATGTGTATTAAAGTAAATCAGTTGTAATCACAAATATTAATAATTTCAAGCAATATAAAATACCAGTGTAATGAGAATTTTGTTACTCAAGAGATTTTTTCTTTTTCAGAAGTTAGATGAATAGCAACAGTAGTTTCCTGTGCTGTTGCAATCTTGACTAAACCACAAGCTAAACACCCTCCTAGTGATTGCCATCACACTGCCATTACACTACTAATAAACTTTCTCACAATTTTGTACCTCTGGTACTAAACGAAACCATTGTATACGCAGTGGGTAAACCAACTATTCCATTAAGACATGTACAGCTTTTTTCATATTTAACAAGGATACTGTATCTAATCATATTGCATTTAGGTTATGTAGAACTGTCTGATATCTAACATTTTAGCCTGATGTTACGGCCCACACACTGTGTGAACTGAGAGGTTTAAGGCAACTGTTGGTCCTTGGTTTCATCAACATGAATACTCTCTTGACAAGCAATACATAAGTTACACCACTGGCTGCATGCCATAACAGACTTACAACAGCAAACAGTCTTTCATCACATGAAACAGGACTCAGGAGGAAATCCTTTTAATGATTCTATCTTAAAACGTCCTTCAATATGCACAGCATGTGCAAAACTATGATTAGTATCAAATATTCTAAAAGAAATGTGCCAATATCTCAGTTTATTAGTCTTTGATTTATGCAAATTTTTTTTTTTATTTTGGTTTGTTTTCATGAACGCAACAACTAGTTGTCATCTTAACAGAGAGAGATCCAACATTTACAAGAACAGACGGTAAAGGCATTATAAGTGACTTTATCTTGGCATCATGCCGCATTGTCTACTTTGGATGGGAATGGCAAAATACCATGCCTTTTGTCTCTCAGTAATGGGTGTGATCTCGCAGTCTGGAGCCCAATGAGTCAGACCCACAAGGCCGGGCCATGAGGAAGTTACACTTCTTCCTCTGCCTCACCACCGGACTTGTTTTGAACGAAAAAAGGTTGTCATGAACAAAAAAAAAAAAACCAAGTTTTCTTATAT
>VUQH01032345.1:0-14611 GCA_015106775.1 Etroplus canarensis | reverse complement strand
ATTCATAATTCATAATAATCACAGTAACAAAACATCAGCTGAGATCTTCAGAGATCTACAGTAAGCTGAGTGTTTTTCACCAAACTCAACCAGGAAATGAAATGATGTCTTCTACCAAATCATGGCCTTGTCGCAAGTAATAATATGGACTCACTAGCACTGAACATACAAAGTTTCACAGTCACACAGCCTATAAAATAACCTGGCAACAGTATACTCACATTACACATGCATCACAATCAAATAACAAGGTTATAACACAGTATGAACTTACAGGCATACGTGGGCCAAGATTTCACTGAGTAAAAACTGCTACTGCACCTCTAACTGAGCCCTTGTACTGAAATAGCTCTACACAACAAGGCTTCCAGAATATCAACTGGCACCACAAGAGGGCAGCAAACCACAAGAACAAATGTAAATTAAACAAATTCAGAGAATACCAACACATACTCAGCCATGAAGCTCCCAGCACATAGTTTTTGTGCTGGTGTTAATGTCGAGGAAATTTTGAACTCTACAGTTATTAAATCAGGGGAGTGTTGGTAGCTTTTATGCACTATGTGCCTGAGCACTTAGTGACCCCTCCTCTATAACTTTACATGGTCTGCCACTTTGTGGCTGAGTTGCTGTGGTTCTTCAGTGATTCCACTTTGCAATAATAGCACAACAGTTAATCATGGAGTATTCAGGAGGGAAGAAATTTTACCAGCTGACTTGTTGTAAAGGTAGAATCCTATCACCGAACCACACTGGAATTCATCGAGCTCTTTGGAATAACCCATTCTTTCACAGACTTCATGGCTAGGTGATTGATTTAACACACCTATGGCAATGAGAATGAATGAAACACCTGAATTTAATGATTAAGAGATGTGGACCAATACTTCTTTTTCCATATCATGCATCTTAACTCAATGTCAGCTAACTAGCAACTTCTATCCTATGCTCTAAATCACATCTCATGGTCTTCAGCTATCAAATACTGTACTGCAAAATGCAATTTCAAATCTACTTATCTTCTGAGACAAAACTAACTGAAGTCGAGATCACATTATTTTCACTCTTGATAATCAATACAGAGAAGGCCATGGGATGTAGTTGAGAGCTTTAGAAAATGCAAATAAATGGACCTCAAGGTTTCCTGTGAAACTCAAGTTCTGTCAGTTACCACTAAGGACAAACCAAGCTTTATTCTCACAGCTACAGCAAGACTTTACTTTACCAAATTGTAAAAATGTACAGTATGATGTCATTTGGAAGTGGTTCATGTATTATTTGTTCAACAGGGAGCAGAGGACGCCTGATGCCTCTTGGTGGCTGCCCATACTCAGTGACCTGAGATCAGTGTCCATTTGGGCAGAACACGAGAGCTGCAGGTGGACTGTGGAAGTAAAGTCAAAAAAACAGAGCGGCATACATGTAGGATGATAGTGGGCAAAGAAAATCTCCTTAAAAGACTTGAGTCAACACTGCGTGGTCTTTCTCTATGCTTTGATGCCTTTTCTATATCTTGCTTTAAAATGAGTCAGTAGGTTTTTGCTCACAGAATCATAATGCTTCATATATTATGAGAAAACTTTGTGGGTTTTTTTTTTTGCAGTTGACTTCTCAAAAGATTTTGACTGTAGAGTTGGGCTTTATTATGGATTTCTGTTTTTAAACTCTGCAAAAAAAGTGCCACTCACCCTACTGACAAAAAACAATTGAATTTAATTAATCAAATCAAAATCAGCAATGATGGAATGTGTCCTCTCTGTTTTCCGTTTTGAAATATAAAGGATTAAAAAAACTGTCACTTCTTTGTATTGTCCGTCTAGTTTTTCCACTCTTTCTAATTCCATTGTTTTTGCTGTTATAGTAGGTTTAGAGTGGGCAGTGAAAGCCGCTTGATCTTGAGTATATTTCTATACATATTTACTTCTGGTCTTTAATAGAGCACTGCAGAAAATCCTTCTCTTATTTTTGTCTGTGCAGTATGTGATCAGTCAGCTATTGCTGTGTGAGATAAAGCTGCACTCCCACCAGCTGCATGCAAATAAAGCTGCCCTTATCTTACATATTGCTTACTTTTTGACTTCTCTACCTTGTGCATCAACACATTGGATTTGGCTACCGGGACTTAAAGTATCTGTTCTTGCAAGAAAGGGAAAGTCCCAAGCTTCTGTATTTTCAGCAAGAACTGTGTCCTCAAAACTCATTTAACTTGTGTGCTGCTTGGTCAATATCTTTCTGGGCTTTAGTCGCATGCTGTGGTCAGCAGGGCCAAACAATCGAGAAAGCAGAGCATTGCAAAGATTGTAAGCGATAGCATTTGCTCTCTAACACCAGCCCTGTGTTATATGAGGACAAGTATGACAGTAAGTGTCTTTTTCTTTTCTTCAGCTTTTCTCAGCAGAAAGCCGAGGAATTATTCTCTTTATCTTTGGCCTTACTTGAAGAGATCATTTGCTGCTCAGGACCCTGAAACATAAGCCAGTAGATCCACTTGTGGCTGCTTTTGGAAAGAGGATAACAGAGGGAGGGAGAGGTGGTGAAGTCCCCCCGCTCATGTCTTGCACAGGATGTGTATAAAGAAACCATCTGGTCCCTCCCCCAGAGGGAAGACACCCCTATTCTCCCTGATGTTTGTCTCCACACAGTTGAATCAGTCAAGGTAAGTGTCTTTTATTTCTATTGTGCAAACTGAACACCCACAGGTCAAATTCGTAGTCTTTTGTGGGCTGCTCGGTGTAGGGATTATTTTACTTAAACAGCAATTACAACTCCACTCTGCCTTAATGATTTGAAAGGAAAGAATGGTCAACACTTTAGCCAGTAAATTGCCTTTTTTCCAGATGAGCCTGCTACTTGCTGTTGTCCTGTTATTGTACTGCAGATGCAACGCCACAGGAACTCAAGGTAGGTCAATACTTTTCTCATTGAGGATGCAGTGAAAGTAAACTGTCTCATTATTCTTGCTACTCAGAAATTCTCATTTAGATTGTAGCCTGGATCCCACCAGTTGTTTGCCAGTCAAAATTTGCACTTGTCATCTCCTCTGGGCTAAGCAGCTCTGTTTTATATGCAGTGTAGTTTCAGACAAGATGGGACAGCAGGTGGACATGTACTCACTTCTGTGGGGCATTTTAGCAGTGCCATGCTGATAAACTGAAATGGGTTTAATTTTATTTATTTATTTTTTTAGAAAATAGACTTAATGATAGAAAATACCCAATAATGATAGGATGGCACTCTTTGTAATCACGATTCATTTGTGTTCTCATGTCTGAATGCTAATTACAAACCTAATTTCCAGAAAAGATGTGATACTTTCAAAATGCACTAAAAACTAAAATCTGTGACATTAATCCAAGTAAACCTTTATGTAAACCACTAACAATCTTTTCTTTGAACATCTGCCAGTTAAATAATAGTCCACATAAACTAAAATACCACATTTTTGTTTTTATTATATTTTGGAAAATATAAAACTTTTCCAGAAATGTATACTAGAGCAAATGGGCATTTAGATTAGCTAAGCAGGAATCTGGTAACCCACCAAGTAGTTGTCTGATTTAGCCTTTGAAAGCAAAAGCAATTTTTCTTTGAGTCATAGATGGACACCATAGACCATGATGTCCTCCACTGGTTTGTAAAGTCCTGTTGTCAAATGTCATTTTGAAAGGCACCAACTTCATGTTTTAAGATCGGACGTGACAAGCAAGAGGTGGCTCTAAGTGAGAAACCACAGGATACCTTGCACTTATATCATAGCAACTTAACAAGGCAGGCCGACACAGAAACATAACCTGCTTTTTCTCCTTTGTTACCTCTCCTGTCTATCATAATTTAGAAGTTAAACATCATTTAATATTCAGTAAGACCTGAGAGTAGCAAGTGGGACCATACATTGGACAGGAAAATGTTTACTAAAGTGATAAATAATGGGAGCAGAAGGATCTTTCTACCATTTTTTCCCCACTTTTAAATAACTAAAGGTGTTGCCTCCTGCTGGCAATTTAAAATAATGCAGGCTTAGCACTTCTTGCATTTTTCTGACACAGAAACAACACCCGCAATGTCCATAAAATGACAACAATACTGTCAAATGACAACAGTAATAGACCGTGAAATCTAAAATAGTATATTACTATTGCAGAGATATTAGTACCATAAATCAAGGAACAGTTCATAACTTCACCATATTTTTACAGTGAACTACTGGCAACCTCAGCTGCCAGTAATTTACTGTAAATTTTTCTAACAGTGTATAGTCTATGCTTGCGGTGTAAACAGGATGTCCACCAACTAGTTGTTTACAAACGCAGATACGCTTTCAAAGGTCAATTGAAAGCTGAATATTCTCAGATGATTGGGGTGGCTGTGGCTCAGGAGGTAGAGTGGATTGTCTTTCAGCAGGAAGGCTAGCGGTTCAATCCCTGGCCTCTCCAATATACATGCCAAAGTGACCTTGGGCAAGACACTGAACCCCAGACTGTTCCCAATGCATCCATAGGAGTGTGAATGTGTGCATGAAAGTTAAAAGTGCATAGAATAAAGTGCTGTGTGACTGTATTTGTAAATGGGTGAATGGGGCTTGTAGTATAAAGCGTTTTGAGTGCTCAGCTAGAGTAGAAAAGTGCTATCTAAGCATCAGTCCATTGACAATTGTATTAAGAAGGCATATAAGCAAATGCAATCCCTTTTTTGCTCTCCACATAAACTATTTACCTGCATGCAACCAAAGTGTGTTCAAAGACAATTGGTCAACAGATTGTGATGATGAAACCCGAAAGCTGCAAGGTACAAAAGAAATCTTGTCCCTTCCCTTTGGTTATCTGCATATTCACATGCACATATCTGTTTGCAGAGATACTAAAAATAGACTGCTACTTATATAGCACTTCTCTACTCTAACTGAGCACTCAAACACTTTTTACTACAAGCCTCATTCACCCACACATTCATACAGTGCTTTATTCTATGCCTTTAAGCGTTTTAACTATCACTTATGCACTCACACTCTGATGGATGAATCGGGGTTCAGTTTCTCAGCCAAAGACATTTCAGCACATAGACTGGAGGAGCCAGGGATCAAATCACCAACCTTTCAATTGGAAGACATACCACTCTACCTCCTAAGCCAAAGCCACCCCACAGATTAGGTTAACATAAACACTTAAAACACAGAGAAGCAACTGGGCATTCTCTGTCTAAAGTTTAAAAAAATCTGTCTACAGACTGTGAAATAGGTGGTGTAGATGCATACAGATCTTCAGTGTGATTCAGATCACATCTTGGTTTCAAATTGAGTTCATGAGGTTAGATTTTTAACATGGAAAATCAAGTACAAACTATGCATGGTTTTCAAGCTGTGAGAACAGTGTTGCTAGGTGACTGACAAGAAAAATTGACATGATGATTGGTAATTTTCCGTTTTAAGAAGAGAAATGAGAGCGAGAGAAAGAAAGTCTGATCTGATCATTCCTTGACTGCTAAAGTGCACCCAAAACAGAGTATTAAAAGAGAAGTTCACCTGTAAAGGTATGACATGGTGGAAAACCATAGCTTTTTGCTGGTTTCTGTTCTCCTGTAGACCTTTCACATCACGGATGTGAAAGTCAGGGGGTCACAAGCTGTGGAGAGTGTCTGGGAGCAGGGCCACACTGTGCTTGGTGTACTGAGGAGGTGAGTGGCCTCAGAAATACTCTACAACTTCTTTTTCTAAGGTATCACTGCAAACTGAACACCGAGTTGAGTCACAAAAAGTTTCTCAATACTCAAGATCATTTCCTTTAACAGAGAGATGCTTACTGGGAACAGAAATATATTCTATCACCAGTTTATTTGACTGGAGACTTTAGAAAGTTAGCAATGGATAGATAAAGTTCCAGTTTGTCTTCTCTTATTGACTAGGTTTTATGAGGTTTTCTACTATGACAACAATAAACTTGTATGGATAAATGAAGAACATAAAGTATTATATTTAACGTATAGCTTCATTAACATGTTGTGTTGTGTTTAACATTCATGTAAGCATGATTTGTGTCACAACATAGCAAATACTATAAAAGCAAATGTTGAAAATGGGACATGGTTTCTCTTTTTAATTACACTGATTTGCATAATGAAAGATCAAGCCGTGTTGTGAGTTTAAAGGAAAACACACACAAAGGCTGCTTTTCATTATGACATTCATTTCCTCTCAATATTATTTCCATTAATAGCAACACTGGCTTCCTTTGTGTGCATTGCTCTTTTTACAACGAGTGTTGATATAAGGGTTTAAACTTAACCTAAACCTGTGTAAAGTATTTTCTAGAAGTGGGTCAGCACATATGGGAGCTCTGTGATACAGCCAGGGCCCTACTAAAGAGGGGCTGTCCTTTTGATCACCTAGAGGACCCTAGAGGTTCCACTGTCCTTCTGAAAAACCAGAAGATTACCTTTCATCCTAAAGAACAAAGACATGAACGGTGGCACAGACAAGTGACCCAGCTCCAGCCTCAGACTGTCCTGCTGCACCTCAGACCAGGTGGGTGTCATTACCATCGTGATTGATATGTATGTTAATGACAGCAGATATTTCAGCAGTCAACTCACATTCATCACATCTGTATATAAAAGACAGATGTAGCTGAAGTCACTGGTTTGTGAAGTATGACTTTGAAGCTTTTTGGCTGTCAGGATGCTACACGTATGATATTAATGTGTCATTCACAAAGTAGCCACGTCTATTTTACTTTTCATGAGACCATAATTTACACAATCAATATTACACCTGACAAGACTTGAAACTAGCAACTGAGATCATATACTCATTGGAAAAGTTTAAACTGAGATCATAGCAAGAAGTAAGGTTGTTTTCTTATAGACTGCTACACCTCTGGCTGCTTCCTTGTATTTTCCCCAAGGGGTCGCCACAGCGCATTAATCTGCTTCGGCAGTTTGGTAGAGGTTTTACACCAGATGCCCTTCCTGACACAACCCACAATGGTGAGGGGACAGCCACGCAATCAGACTTATTTTGCCCCCTGCTGGTCATTAGAGAGAATGAAGGTTTAAGGCACTTTGCATTGGCTTTGCAAGCTACATTCATCCACCTTTCTTCTGCTTATCCATTTGGGTTCTGGGGTCTATGGTACATCTTGGGTGGTTTGCCAGTCTATCAGGCCTAACACAGAGTGACAGACAGCCATTAAAAAGCCAGTTTAAAAGCACTGATTAACCTGTTAGGGGACAACAGGGAGAATATACACACTGTACAATGGGAGGCCTCAGTTGGCCAGTGGATTTGAACCCAGGACCTTCCTGCTGTGAGGCAGTGGCACTAATCACAACATTATCGTGCCTCCCAAGGCTGAGCCCGTCTTTCAAATTTGATTCAAATGCTGATTGGAGACTTTTCTATAGGATGTGCTGCCATGGGAAACCCATGTCTTGTTAGGACAAATTCTTAAAAAGAGGGGTATTATATCAGGTTCAGAGTACCGCATTTGTGTCTGTTTCTGTAAGTACTTGGCTACACAGAGTGAAGGATAGAGGATATGAAATCTAAAAAAGGAAAAAAGAACAACAGTGCATAGCCTGACAGGGATGATGTGGGGTGTGGATCGATTGCCGATTAGTTGAAAAGTAAGAAAAGTTCAAGAAAACATCAAAGATCAAAAAACAGCATGAGACGCAAAGATAGTGGCTGTAGTGAACATCGTTATTAACACTTGGTTTCAGTTTGGCTCATTGTATGTTGTAATGCCTGTCTTCTCCGTGGCTGGCTGAGGGGCCAACAACAGCACAAGGAAGAGTAGGCCGGTTTGTGATATTGCCCCCTGGTGAAAGTAAACCTCTACAAAATATAGACAAAGCTGTGCATAGGCTCTGTATAGGATCAATGCACAACCATGCCAGTCCTTTCATGTAGACCCAAGCTGAGTAATGACTGAGGAGATGAGTCCCAAACATCCAGTGACCCCCCCCACACCACAAAATATTTTTGTATTATTATTTACAATAACTTCTATGAAAGATTCTATTTTCTGTAACTTATTGTCTCCTTTCTCATAAAGCAATTGAACCACTTTGACCCTAACCCTTTGCATAAAAACACCAAAGCTTCAAAAAATGCCAGAATTAGCCTTAAAAACCATGCGACATATCTGTGCACATAGTAGAGAGCTGGTGCTGTGGTATTAAGTTTCCCGTAGAACTTCCATACTTCCCATTTCTAGGAGAACCCCAGAGCTTTGAGGTGAAGTTCAAACGTGTGGAGGACTACCCCATAGACCTGTACTACCTGATGGATCTATCCTTCTCCATGGAGGATGACCTGATGAATGTTGAGAAGCTGGGGGCTGACCTCATGGAAGAAATGAAGAATATCACCAGTGACTTCAGAATAGGTCTGTCTGCTTCCGCTACAGTTTCCTTACTATGTGAAATGTAGGCTAAAGTAATTTTCTTATAATTTTGTGTACCTCCATACTCATTTTTTAGAATACCCATGTGTCCCATTTACACAGTTGTACACCTGAGAGCTGCCCAGTATAATCATAATCTTACTACTGGCCACTGAGCAGCACTGCTGGAGTGATTGGGGATTAAGTGCTTTGCTCAAGGACAACTGGTGGCTGTTGGGAGACAGGAGAACATTAATTATTCACTTTCCTCCCTTCAGTCACTTCTCAAAAACATTATGCTACTTCCTACAGCCCCTCTGTTCATTTCCACTCCAAAAGGCTTTGGTGCATTCGTGGACAAGACAGTGATGCCATACATCAGCACTGCAAAGGACATGCTCAGAAATCCCTGTAAAAGGACCAAGCCCTAGCCCTGCACCCCTCCCTTCTCCTACCACCACATCCTAAGCCTCACCACCAACGGAAGCCTCTTCACAGAGCTGGTAGGGGGGCAGCGGATCTCCGGTAACCTGGATTCACCAGAGGGCGGGTTGGATGCACTGATGCAGGCCACCATGTGTGAGGTAATGTAAGAAAGCCCAGCAGGGAGCTGGACTGCAATATAGATATTGTTGCTTTTGTTTGAGTGGGCGTTATGTGGAGGAAGTGGAAAGACTGCAGACAATAGATGAAAGGGCTATTACAGAATACTAAGCTTCCTTTGGGAAAAAGTATCACTCGGTTTTGGGTGTATCTTAGACTCATGCGCTCTTTAATATGAAAATTTGACTTTTATCATTTAATTTCACAGATAGAAACAATAAAGTGTTACTCATCCACAGTTATTTGATTATATACAAAAGCAGGACTATTATTCTTTTCTAAAAGCCTTTCAGAAACACTTGTGTCATGGTCGCTGTGCTCAATTTGATGCCAATTGTTAATTTATGTAGTTGGTGTTCTTCTCGCACAGGAGCAGATTGGTTGGAGGAATGTGACTCGTCTACTGGTGTTCTCCTCAGATGCTGGATTCCATGTTGCAGGAGACGGTAAATTAGGCGGCATTGTACTTCCAAACGATGGAAAGTGTCACTTGCATGAAAATGTCTATACTAGAGGAAACTTCCAGGTTTGGTATTAAAGTTGGATTTTTATTGTACTACATTCTATAAAACAATCAGGATCAGATGAACTGATGGGGGAGTATCTGCAGCACAACGTGCAAAAAAAAATCATCACCCAAGTTTTCAAGCGCTAATGGTGTGTCGAAACCAGGGTTGTTGGTCAGTATAGTTCATAGTCCACATGCAGCCCAATATAAACTGAACTGTTACAAAATATTACAACACCAATTTTAAAAAGGTTGGGGCGCTGTGTAAAATATAAATGAAAATGCAATGCAATGATTTGCAAATATCATAAAAAAATATTTTGTTCACAGAGGAACGCAGAAAACATCAAATGTTGAAAGTGAGATTTAACTATTTCATGAAAAATACTGGCTCATCTTGAATTTGATGTCTCAAAGAAGTTGGGACAGGTCCATGTATACACTGTGTAGCATCCGCTCTTCTTTTAATAACAGATCATAAACATCTGGGAACTGAGAAGACCAGCTGCTGGATCTTTTGGAGAGGAATCTCGTCCAGTTCTTGACTGATATAGGATTCCACTTGTTCAGCAGTTCTGGGTCGTCTTTGTTGTATTTTGTGCTTCACGATGTGCCAAATGTTTTCAGTTGGTGAAAGGTCTGGATTGTAGATAGACCATTCAGCACCTAGAATCTCCTACAAAGTCATGCTGTTGAAATAGCTGCAGTATGTGATTTAGCATTATCTTGCTGAAATATGCAAGGCCTTCCCTGAAAAGATGTCATCTGGAGGGGGGCATATGACGCTCTACAACTTGTATATACCTTTCAGCATCAATGGTGCCTTTCCAGATGTGTACGCTGCCAGTGCCATAGGCACTAATGGACCGCCACACCATCAGAGATGTAGGCTTTTGAACTGGTCCCTCTCTTCTTTAGTTAAGAGGACACGGTATCCATGATTTCTAAAAAGAATTTAAAATTTCAGTTCGTCTGACCACAGAACAGTTTTCCACTTTTGCCTCAGCTAATTTTAAATGAGCTTTGGCCCTGTTTATAGATCATGTTCATAAATGGCTTCTTCTTTACATGATAGAGCTTTAACCTGTTTTTGTAGATGGCACGGTCAACTGTGCACAGAGACAATAATTTCTGGAAGTGTTCCATGAAAGAATCCATTTTACATTAAGGAACATTATTTTGAAAATACTACACAGTTTGTAGACAGTTTCTTGCCTCTGCCCATCTTTACTTCTGAGCGACTCTGCCTCTGTAAGGTGCTTTTATACCCAATCACATTACTGGCCTGTTGCCAATTAATTTCATTAGTTGCAACATGTTCCTCCAGTTGTTTCTTTTTAGTGCCACATACTTTTCCAGCCTTTTGTTGCCCTTGTCCCAACTTTTTTGTGACATGTTCATGAAAGAGTAAAATGTCTCACTTTCCACATTTGATTTGTTTTCTTTGTTTTGTGAATAAAATATTGGTTTATGAAATTTGCAAGTCATTGCATTGTGTTTTTATTTATATTTTATGCAGCACCCCAACCTTTCTGGAAATGGGATTATCCATTTCATTGCATACTAACTTGGAAAAAATCAATTTCTTTTAGTGTCAGACAATACAAATATATTCTGAAAACGCTCACATTTAATGATTTTAAAATGTCTTAAGTAAGAAGAGCAATTCCCACAATATGTGGGCGGCACAGTGGTTGCCTCAAAGCAAGAAGCTTTGAGGTTCAAGCCTGCCCACCACCTGGGGCCATTCTGTGTGGAGTTTGAGTGTTTTGCCTGTGCCTGTGTGGGTTCTTTCCAGGTACACTGGCTTCCTCCCACAGTCCAAAGACATGCTTGTTAGGTTAATTGGTGATTCTAAATTGGCCACAGGGGTGAGTGATTGTCTGTCTGTATGTGTTAGCCCTGTGATAAACTGGCAACCTGTCCAGGGTGTATTCTGCTTCTTGACCAATGTAAGCTGGGACGGGCTCCAGGCCCCTGCAGCCCTGAATTGGATAAACAGTTAAGAAAATAAAGGAATGGATGGATCAACATTTGTCTCTCTTTTTTCAACATTCAGTTAGTTCAATGTGATTACAACGTTACTGCTGGCATGGCTCTTTACCTAAACCATCATAAATCTTTCAGACCTCTGACAACCACTCTTATGACATGATCTAGTCTTAAAGGTTTGAAGTGTTTCTAGTTTCGAAACTTAGCATCTGACTGCACCTTTTGCTCACAGGCTATATGTTTGGCTCACATAAACAAAAACAAACAGCTATAAAAGAAGGTAATACAGGCCTAATGATGGTAAAATTCAAATTACCCGATATTCAATTTAAAAGGGCAAAAAAATATTACTAATCATCTAATTCTACTGGCCTTTTAATTTTGAAAACTCAGTTCTTATGTTTCCTCATAGACCCTAATGCTTAATGATTAGGGTATGATCTTATAAAAACAGAGCATTTCAGGCTATCAATACCCCTTTAACCTCCTTAAGAAAAAGGACACCTCACACAATGAGGCAGCTCTCAAAACAGACAGGGGTTGAATAAGGATCGGGTCCAAACAACCAGATACCAATCATGGAAATTTGACTGTCTTGTTGAGAATGTATGGTAACATGTTAGCACCCTCATCAGCCCTGTTTCCAGCTTTCACAAAAACAAGAAAGCGTTTAAAACCCCAAAATATACAACAACAGCTGAAGGCAAATATTTTTCTTGAATTAATAAAAGCCGAGCAAGAACTAAAAGGTGTAAATATCAGATTTCAATTCTCTTATTCCACTAAAACACAATTTAATAGGGTAATAGCGCTCCTCTTTGTCTGCCAGGCTGTCTGTCAGTTTGTTTTCCAACTCATCTCACTTGTTGAGGAAAAGGATTAATTCCGCTTTGTGAAATACCATGGTTATATTCACAGGTAAAAACCAAAGCTTTAGCTTACCAAAATAAGCCATCACAGAGGTGTATGCATTTTCACTTACTTTCTTGGATGCTTGGGTAGCTGTGGTCTCAAAGTGCATACAGTTTATCCTATGGACCAGATATTGCAACGCGTGCTAAATTGATTCCCGTCTGCAATCCTAACAGTGAAATAGAGGTCCAGGCAACTGCAGAGAGAAGTCAAAGACAGTGATTTAAAGGTCAGAATCAACAGCACAGTTCCCTGGGTAAAGAAGATGCTGACAGGCACACCCTGATGGGAAACAGCTGGAGTGTTTGTGGAGTAATTCAAACCAAAGCTTTCATCTCTTAATCTCACTGAGTTTGTGTATAGAAGGCTGGGTGGGTGGGTGTGTGTGCTGTGTGGAAGGTGCACAAAGAGTATGCGCACCTGCTTCTTGTGCCTGTAAGTGCAAATCTTTATCCCTGTGTGTTAAACATCCATACAGGCCTCTCATTAGGTTCATGAGTGTTAGTGTTAGTGTCTTGACCTCATTTCAGTCCAGACACCTGACACGTGGAGTGAATATGGATGCATTATTAATCTGTTTCTGTCTGGATGAATTGCTACCCAAGGCCGAAAATGGCTGTGCAAGATGCGGGTGTCTCTCCTCTTTGAATGGTACTTATTTATCTATTTGGAGGGAATGGAAAGTCTGTCAGGGTGAGTGAATGAAATGAGCAATAGAAAGAGTTGTTAGATGGGAGGGAAAGGGGGAGGACAGCAATAGAAGAAAGAAGGAAAGCGTGCTTAACTACTTATTACACATATATATTCTGGTTTGACTTTTATGCATTGCATTTTGCATCTGCCCTGACTCTCCTCTGACAGGACTATCCTTCGGTGGCTCACATTGCTGAAACACTGAGGCAGAAGAATGTCCAGATCATCTTTGCTGTCACTGAAGAAGTCACACACTTGTATGAGGTATAACAGGGGCAATCTCTATTAATTTAATATTGATGAAAACATTTTCATATGTGTATGCTTGTGTATATTTTGGTGCTTTGCTATTTGAGTTGTTTTCTTAACATACAGGAGAAGTAAAGCTGCTATTACTGTGGCACTATAGACTGTAGCTCATATACAGTCTATAATGCCACTGCATAGAGACATATGAAAAAGCAAGTACACTCTCACTGCTTTTATACAAATTAAGGGGTAAGTAGCAGCCATGTGCTGCTAATCAAATGGATTTGATTAATTGAGCATCAACCAGCACAACTGCTTCTATAAAAGCAAAAGTTTTGGCAGTTTGCTGGTCTGGAGTATTCAATGCCACAGTCTCCCCAGGAGTGTACGCCCCAACAAATTCACCCCAAGACTGTGCAATGCTCAAAGAAATTTTTTTAAAAATCCAAGAGCTACATTTCATACTCTACAGGCCTTAACTGGCATGTTGAATGTTAAAGTTCATGACAATAAAATCTGAAAAATACTTAAACAAGTATGGCTTATTTGGAAGGGTTGCCAGGAGAAAGCCTCTTTTCTCTAGAAAGAATATGGTAACACAGTTTAGGTTTGCAAAGTTGCATCTAAACAAAACATGACACTTGAGGAATAATGCCTTTTGCACAGACGAGACCAAAGTGGAGAAGTTTGGCCATAATGCACAGCACCATGCTTGGAGAAAACCAAACACATCATATCAGGTCATGCATGTTCAGGATCTGGTCAGGAGAGCCAGCTCTGTCCTGGGCTGCCCATTAGACTCTGTGGAGGTGGTGGGTGAGAGGAGGATCTTGTCCAAACTAACATCCATTATGGACAACAGCTCTCACCCACTGCACCAGACTGTAGAGGAGCTGAGAAGCTCCATCAGCAGCCGACTGAGGCTCCCCTAGTGCAAAAAGGAGCGCTACCGCAGGTCCTTCATCCCCACTGCTGTCAGACTGTTTGACTCTGCTCTGTAACAGTGGTATTACATGTCTGTTGTCTATTACATATCTGTTATCTATTACATATCTACATTACCTATAACTTTCCCTGTATATAAGAGGCTTATCCCTGTATATAAGATGCTTATTCCCTGTACATAAGATGCTTATATTTTGCCCTTATTTTTGACTTTTATTTATACTAAAGTGTGAACTTCTTGCACCTCACTGTGTGTTACTTTAGGCGGTTGTAACTAGTGAATTTCTCCACTGTGAGATCAATAAAGTTCTATTCTATTCTATTCTATTCT